>BJFM01001755.1:74483-89643 GCA_016586285.1 Arothron firmamentum
TTTTGCTATGTCACAGGGGTTGAGAAGGACACCTGCAGTATTGATGGTGTTGCCGGTCATGGAGCTGCTGCAGCAGACATCTGTATAGAAACAACTGCTCCCAAGCAAGGACAGAACTTATGGTGGGGATCTGTCTTCTGTTGCTGAGTTCATTCAAATGTATTTGCACAACTGTTCTAACCAGATGCTTCTTCATGCAGGTTCATATGCGACACACATGGTGAATTCGAGGAACTAGTGGAAAGTCTTCATCCTCAGGGCGTAAGAGAGAGTGAACTGAAGTTAAACATCCAAAACAGGTGCATAAAATTGTGTTGCCCATATCTCGACCATGGTTGAAATGCTATTAGACTGAGTTCTGCAGTTGGTTTCATTTTTGGTTTTTTATTCTATTTTATTGGGAATGAAAATAAAGTGAAAGACTTGAAGACCTTTTTTACGGCCAAGTAGAGGCACATCCTCATTATTTAGGCTTTATGTTGTTTGAGACGAGACGTCAACAGTGGAGGAACTATGAGGCTGATCATAAAGTTGGTTCTCTCACTGCTTCAGATACCAGGACATCCTCCATTCCATCCATCTGACACGGAAGGGCAAACTGAGCCTCAGGAGCTGTGATGGCTATGCAGAGCTCCTGAAGTACTTAAGAAGTGACATCCAGGAGATAGCCTCACGGCTGCAGAAGGGGGGTTTGGGATATCTGGATGACAACTTTGATATAGATGATCAGGTGATTAGCTAACCAGCTCCCAGATTTAAAGTTAATTTGATGATGTGCGTCCTTGTGGTTGTCCACACTTTCACTTTTTCCACTCTGCTACATTCTTTAAAACATTAACAATGAATTCAAGGGTATAACATGCTTTATGTATTTCAGCATGTCTAGATATTTGCATGCGCCTACATTAAATGTTAAGTTGACTTTTATTAAGTACCTCTACGACTATAACTATATGTACGATAAAACTTTGTTTGATCCTCCCATTACAGCTTGGAAACATGGAGAGTTTAAAAGACTTTGGTGAGTGCATCATCTCCATTCAGGCATGTGTAATCAAAAAGTTCTTGCAAGGGTTCATGGCTCCCAAGCAGAAAAAGAAGAGAAAGCAGGGTGGGGAGGAAAGCAAGGCTGAAGAGTTTGATGAGGAGAAGAGACTGGCAGAAGAGGCCAGGGTAAGACAACGCGCCTGGAAAGCTGTGAATATGCCTCCGTTGTGCTGTGAATGAAGAGCCTGATGTTTGACTTTGGCCCAACCTGGTTGTTTTCTCCTCAGGTGGCAACAGCAGTAGAAAACTGGAAGAATTCTATCCGAGAGGCTCAGACCTTTTCACGCATGCATGTCCTGCTGGGCATGTTGGACGCCAGTATAAAATGGGACATGTCTGCTGAGAATGCTCGCTGCAAAGTCTGTCGCAGGAAAGGTAAGGACTCATCAGGAATAAGGAAAGGTGTTATTAGAGGGTATATGCATCAGATCAGGGGTGTGCGGATAGTGAAGGATTGGAACGTGTCGACAGTCTGACCTCCAGGATCTGGTATTCAAAGCAGGAACTAGTTTGGTTTTAACTTGTCTTCTTCTTTTAGGTGATGATGAGAAACTCATCCTCTGCGATGAGTGCAACAAGGCCTTTCACCTGTTCTGTCTGCGACCAGCCCTGTACCGCATCCCTGATGGGGAGTGGCGGTGCCTGGCCTGCCAGCCCACTGTGGCCAGGCGGGGCTCTCGCTCAAGGTGAACATCTGCACATACATCCTGGGTTCCTAAAAATAACTTAGTCAACTACAGAAAGTATGAGGCAACATGCAAATGAATGCACATATCCTTCATATGAAACCTGTTTTGGCGTCCTTTTCTACCTATTTTTATATATGTACCTTTACTGTGTGCAAGTAGGATTAGATAGATTTATCTTCTTGTTATTGTGAGGTTAATAAATTGCTAAAATATGATATGGGGGGCTTACCCAAAGGTTGGGTCTAAGTCAAACTAAAGCCTTTGTTTTGTTCTTGTCATCTCTGTAAATTTGTGGTTGCTATCTGCAGGAACTACAACGAAGACTCAGACGAAGAGGACGATCACGAGGGATCTGAAGAGGAGGAGTCCGAGGAAGACGAAGATGAGGAGGAAGAAAATGAGTACAAAATTTTGGGGCACAGCTGTGAGTATAGTGACAGAAATCTACTTGCGTCATATTTTATTCACAGGTGTCTAAAAGCCACGATTGTATCTGACCACCCGTAATTATTCTGATATTCCAGGGAGGGGAGGAACGGGGGCGGTTCTTGGGTTGTTAGGCTGAGAATGAGAAGAATGCTGATGTTGAACATCTTTTGTCTCGGTTGTCCGTGGTATGGGGCACCGCTCACCTCCGTATGCTTTGAAGCCATGTGTCACTCCAGCTTCACTTAAAGTATGTGACAATAATGATCCCCACTGTCAGTACAAGGCAGTTGTGGGTGAATAAGCCTCTGGAGCGGTTGCTTCTCATCCCTCTAGCAGTCCCCGTCTAATTTATAAAGTCATTGTGAATCCAAAATCTTCGACCAGGTTCAGTCAGCATGAATTTCCTTTTTTTTTCTTTTTTTTTTTCCTCAAAACAAGTTTGGTAGCCCGGTAGGATTCTGGCGGGTGTTTTCATTGCTGCTAGACAACCAAACTTGACTGCTGAAGCTGGATCTGATTGGCTGTTTGTTCCTTCTGTACAGTGAGGCCAAGGAAGAAGACCAAACAGTCATCATCGCAGCAAAAGCCTTCCAAAAGCAAAAGCAAGAAGCCGTCCTCTTCCGGCAGCCACGGTTGCAAGCACCGGACTGGACCCAGCAACCCTGCAGACATCGATGAACTGGTAGGAAAGTGCCCGTGGATATCTACAGTAAATATTTGAATTGCTAGCGATTTGAGGTTTGTTTGGGTTTGTTGTACTAGAGTTGAAGAACAAATGCCCCGAATGTTACAACTGGAAATGTGGAGAGGGTACATTTCTAATAAAGATTTTTTTTTGTTTTGTTTTGTTTTTTGTTGGTTTTTTTTTTTGCAGGTACGGCAGAGTTACCCAACAGGAGCCAGCAGGCAGAGACTTGAGTTAGAGCGGTGTGAGGAGATCGTGAAGAAGCTCATGAAATACCGTTATAGTTGGCCTTTCAGGTGAGAAGAAGCATGTGTGGTTCTGAAGCAACACCAGTGATTCGCACGCGTACTGCTTGGGGCTTTTCGGACCCGTTAAACGGGCGGTTAGGTTCTCTGGGCCGGTGTTTTTGGCGTCATATTCAGACATCAAGAAAACTTCATCTCTTTTTGTTTCTCTTACAGAGAGCCTGTGTCCAAAGATGAGGCTGAGGACTACCTAGACATTATCTCCCAGCCCATGGACCTCCAGACAATGCTTGGAAAGTTCAGCCAAGGTTCCTACCGTCACTGTCAGGACTTCCTGGAAGACATGAAACTGGTCTTCTCCAACGCAGAAGAGTACAACCATGAGGGCAGCGACGTGCTCTCCTGCATGGTCAAAACAGAGCAGACGTTTGTCGAGCTCCTCCAGAAGGTTCTCCCTGGCCTTACTTACCTCCGCAGACGCTCGCGCAAGCGCATCAGGCACCCACCTACCACATCAGAGGAGGAAGAGGAGGAGGAAGAACCAAAGAAGCTGCAGAATGGCAAATCAAAGAGGAGGGGTGTGAGAGTCAGGCAGAACTGCAGGGACGGGGAGAGCGAGAGTGAGGATGAGGAGGCAGAGTATGGAGCTGGCAGGAGGAGGAGTAAGAGGACCTCTGCCACATCCGGCAAGGATTACAGGGAGCAAAACAGCGATGGCGAGTGCGACAGCCATGGACGTCGGCGGAAGGGAGGAAGAAAGGCTTTGGGGGAGAGCAGTGACGAGGAAGGTACTGCCCAGCAGCGATCTTCTAAGAGGCGGAAACATTGACACACTTCAGGGGTTTATTTGTCATCTTTATTTTGCTGTAAAATTGTCATCCTGCTCCTTTGAAAACGGATCAAAATTTTCCTCCAACCGCCAGCAGGACTCAAAATTTTTATAGGATTGAATTTTGTTGTTCCTTTTTTTAAAGCAAGAAAAAGATTTATATTTGTAACATGTTTAATATTAAAGCTTTTTCTGTCCTCAACCAGGAAAAAGGAGACATGAGATAATGGAGAGGTCTCTATAGCTCTTAAGACAATTTGAATTAAAGATCATTCACATGTTGGAAAAACCTCTCAGATATGTTATTTGACTTTTGTCTTGTGAATCAGTTTTCACATGTGCTCTCCAAATACCAGAAGTGTAATGGAAGACTCCTCATCACTCTAATGGATGAAAATCTAGCTCACCTCTGTCACAAGTCATTGTTTTCACTGATGAGTATAGTGTCATTTTAGTGAAAGTGAAAAATGTGCTTATGACTGACACTGTGTTCATTCTTTTAACCTCCCCCTTCCCCAGTTGTAAATCTCAGCATAACCACAACCTTATCTTTGAACAGATGCAAAGATAAAAATGTTGAAATTGTACATGTTGTCGTTTTTGAGGGGTTTCCCAGTCCTTGTTCAACCTCACAGACTTAAACTTGAGTTGGTGGCTCATGACCTTCTAAAAAAAACCCCCATAAAATCAAGTTTTTGTTGTGAAGATCATTAGGAAAGAGCAGGCTTTCCATCCTCTGTGGTGTCCCGACACTTTAAATGACTCAGTACCTCAATGTTGAACAGTTTTGCACCCAAACGCCGCAGCTGCAGAACCAGGCTGCACACACCTGTAAACGCTGTTGGAAAAAACAAAGGTGATATTTAATGAGGATTTAAACATTTGTTGAACTACATCTTTGCACATGCTATTTGGTCAGTTATTTTTTGTTTTGTTTTGTTTTGAACATAAACCTACCATTGCTTTACCAGAGGACTCCTTTAGCTTATGCATAAAGGCTTCCTGGGTTAGCCAGCAGGGGGCGCGCAACCCCTGTACTTCCATGCTGTTCTCGGTTTCCTCAGCGAATCTTGACGGTGCTGACAGTTCTGGTGATGGAACAGCTGACTGTCGCGCTCAGTGTTCAGGTGGTAGGAGATAGATTTGGCTTCAGCTAATTAAAGGGCAACTCTTGCCTGTATGGCGGTGAGCTCCATCTCTTGTGCCCGATTTCTTTTCCATAAGAAACTTCACATTCTACAGCACAAATGTAACTGCTCCTCTCAAGTTGAGACTTGGCTGTAAATATTTTCTGTCAGAGGAACTTCAGCAATATTTTACACATTCGTTTTTTATATATATATTTATAGTCTGAGACTGGATTACGGCTAGTTTAAAAGACTCAGGTGTAAAGACTTTTCAGCGAGCATCCTGTAGACATCCCTGCCAACTGTCAACCTTGTGATAAATTGAGGAAGGGAAATGACTGTATATTGTTACTTTTTAATAAAATTACCAGTTTTCCTATACGCCTGCTGCTCATGTTGTGCTTTTTAGAAGTATCTCTTCAATCACCCTGAAATAAACTTGAGCGTTTTGACAAGTGTGGAACTTGTCAAAATGCTGCAAAGAGGAATACTATTGATGATAGAGTGTAATGCTTCTTATAATGTCTACACCAGCATGAAGGAGTCCTCATGTACAGAACAGTGGAGAAAGCAAGGAAGTTCTTTGGATGAGCTGACCTCCTGAGAGCCATCTGTAGCTCAGGCGCTGATGGAGGAGCTGTGGTGGGAAGAAAACTGACAGTTCTTTGGTTTTTCCATCCTTTTCTTCTCCTGGAGCCTAATAGAAACCGGAAAGTAAGTTATCCACTATTACATCTAGTTACACGGGAGCAGTTCTCTGACATCACTCTAGATTCAGTCGGACTGTAAAAATGGAATATATTTCTAATATATATATTTATATATATATATATATTTGCCACTGAGGTCGACGTGTTTTGTTGACCTGCTCGAGTTTTTCGGACCTGAGCGCCTTCTATCAGTCCTTCAGTCGACGCTTCTTTGGCAGGAGGTTCTGCCTCCGTTCTTGATGACATTGCCAGGAGCTTTCAGGATATTCCTCAGCCTGGAGGTCCTGAGTCCTCCGAATCCCTCATTTATCATATTTGCTCTTCGATTCTGACCAATCCCCTTGATGAATGAACCCACAGCTGATGATGATGATGATGATGATGAGGAGGATGCCAACAGGCTTTACTGTAGGTACTGTATGTGTTGGGAGAGTGAATTCCTTCAGACATGACACTTAGAATTAAAACCAAAACTTTCAATCTTGGTTTAAACAGTCAGAGTTTTTCGTCCTTTTTTTTTTTCTTTTTCTTTCTTTTTTTTTCAAACTCCAGGTTAGCTTTCATATGTCTCCCCCAGGTTGCTCAATCTGGTTGGCAGCTCTGTGACTGGTTATTCTAAACCTGACAGAGGCCACTCTGCTCTTGAGCACTTTCAGTGCAGCAAAATATTTTTTTTATTTTCTTATTTTTTTAGCCTTCCTCAGATCTGTTTGTGGCTGCGAGCCTGTCTCTGAGCTCTGAAGGTTGTGCCTTTGACCTCAGGCTTGGGCTTCCCCTCTGATCCATTACACAGGTGTGTGTCTTCCCACATCACTTTAGTCGACCACAGGTGGACTCATATGGAGGTGCTGAAACATCTCAGGGATGATCAGGTGGAATGAAAGAACCCCGCAGCTGACGTCAGAGCAAAGGTGCTGGGCACTTCAGTCAAAGCGATATTTCACTCTTTATTCTTAATCACTAAAACTAGAAAACTCTTGTCATTCTGAGGCTTTGAGTGGACGTTCATGCTGCTTTTTAGCTCAGAGGTCAGATTTCTGCCCTGTTAACAAATTAAACTTCTTCAACATTTTGCTTTGCGTTGAACTTGTGTTCAATCTGTAAATAGTTAAACGTATCTTTTTCAGGTCTTGAAGACGCAGGTTTTTGTCGCAACGGATTTAGGACACATCAATGATTTATTTCAAAATGTGCGCTCTTGCATCTGCTGTGGTGGTCTGACGGGCTTGGTACCGCTGCTCACTGACAAACACGCAGGACCCTTGTGCTGACTAATCTTTGAACCCTGCGCAAATGGTGGCGGCGCCTACGTGCATGTGTGTCTGCGTGTGTGTGTGTGTGTGTGTGTGTGTGTGTGTGTTTGCGTTAAACAACATTGCAGCGTTCACCCCAAACCCCAGAAACGATTCTGCGAGGACAGTTTCAGGACACCAGACTCACATTTACTCTCCCACAGAATAAATATCGTTATTATTACAATTATTATTAAATAATGCAAACACTTTTAATAACATACGTCCAGATCTGCTCAAGGTTAAACACATTTCTCAGTTTTTCCTGTTGGAAAACTTTGTATTTCCCATAGTGTACTGAGCATTTGCATGGATTCCAAATCTCTATTTATTGTTTTTATTTTTATTTTTTAAAAATCTATGCTTTCTTCATTTTGCACTTTTGCCCGTGAAAATCTCTCAGCTCCGGTTCTTTTCTGCCCACAGATCAATGCGAGCTTTCGTTTTGGCTCCTGTTACTCTGGAGAGTGTGGATGCCCATCGAGGGGGTGTCAGCCACATAACCTGCCCTGCGCCCAAATGAAAGGCTCTGCAGCTGTCGCGGCTGACCTCAGATCAGTTCTTTGGTTTGGAAACCAGAGACGAGTATTTACATTTTGGATTTGTTTGCATGCATGTGGGTGAGTGTAGCTTTAATAGTGGAAAGAATATAAATAAAGTTACATAAAGAACAATCTGTACTTTAAATGGAAACCAGTATGAATGTATGGACTCCTTTGTGTGTGTGTGCGTGTGTGCGCGTGTGTGTGTGTGCAACCAAGGTGTGCTTTCTTAATAAAAAGCAGTCACAGGGCTGCTGATGGCTCCATAAAGGAGCCTCTGAATGGCTCGGCCTAATTCGTAGCAGATGTGGGGGAAAGATTATCCACCCAGGTTGAGTGGCCCTTCACTGGGAAGGCGACAGGGCCGGGAAGCAGATGTATGGCAGACAGGAGACACACACACACACACACACACACACACACACACACACACACACACACACACGGCGGGTGAACTTTAATCAGCCGTTACAGTGTTGACAGGAGACATAACATCTTTACAGCGAGGGTACAGAAAACATTAGTTTGTTATTCGTGTTTGGATTTAAGTGTATTTTATCTCTTGTGTCAAGCGTCAAAACGGGACCCTTCCTGACTTCTGTTTCTGAAGGTATTCAGGCAAAAGTCTTTCCTGGGGTCTTCAAACAGTTTCAGCAGGGAAATCACCGGTAGAAAATGGGTAAAGGGGAGATTTCCAGGTGGCTTTTTGTTTTAAATGGAAATGTGTTGGAGTGTAATAGTTCTAAGTGTTTAAATGTAAATAATTATAAAGCCAAGAACATCCAACCCATAGTCCCAGAACAGAGGATTTGCAGCAGCAGCCTTTCAGTGGCCCTTGCCAGGGAGGAAGGGCACCAGGTTTGTCATGGGGAGAATACCTTACAGTTCTTACAAACTGTTTTTTTTTTTTTTTTTTTGCTTTGTCAGGCTTCAGCTGTGGTATTAAAAAACCTCTGTTAAGCTGATTTTTATGTTCCTGACTTCATAATTAATCCTATAGAAACACCAACATTTACAATGGAGCACCACATGGTTCTGTATTTGTACCAGTACAATTACCTTTATTTGCTACACAATAAAATAGCACAAAAATAAATGAACTGTCTTGATCTGAATATTACATCTAGGTGACTTTTCAGGAATTTTCTCAGTGATAGAAAGTTTGAGAGGGAAGAATAGAGGAAAAAGAGAGAATACATATAGAAAATTCTGAGGTCAGTGGCAAAAAAAAATCCATTTTAACAGGAGGAAACCTTGAGCAGGACCAGGTTCCTGTGGGGATACTCCAGTGATGCTGGGTTGTAGCAACCAGTAACAACGGACAATCAGGTAACGCCTGTCAATAACACAATCATTCTGGCTATTCTTGTTGAAACAAAACCAATAATATTGGCAATATTGGCAAAATATTGTTATGTTTTTGGTTGTTTTTAAGTTACAGAAGAGGACATATATATAGTTTAATCTCAATAAATGAACAAAAACAAAACAACTGAAAATAAAACAGCTGCAAAGGTTTCCTGAGCATTTATATAGTCCCTAAGTCTCTCAGTAAGGCTACACAATCATGGGGAAGAACTGATATCTGTTCAGAAGGATAAGCCAATGCTGAACCAGAGATGATGACAAGAGCATCTGACCTGAGCTGAGGACAAAAAAGAGTGGACTATTGTCCCTTCGTCTATAGTTCTCCTTTCAGATGAAAGTAAAATCTGTATTTCTTTTGACGATGAAGGGTCTGGAAGTCTGAAGGAAGACAATGAATGCACAGAATCCAAGCGGAATTAGGTCCAGGTTATGTTTCCAAAGTCAGTGATTGTGTGGGGAGCCATGTCACCTGCTGATCCCAGCTCAGGTCTACCAGGAGATGGTAGAACATGCCACGCTTCCTTCTGCTAAAAGCACTGATACCTGGTTAAAGGACCACGTTATCGCTGTGCTCGATTGGCCAGGAAAGTCACCTGACCTACACCCAGTCGAGAATCTTTGGGGTTTTATTAAAAAGGAAGATGAGAGACGCCAGAGCTAACAATTAGGAAGAGTTGAAGGCCGCTAACAGAGCAACCTGGGCTTCCATAACCACTCAACAGTGCCAGAGGTTGATGGAGTCCACATTGCTGCATTAATTATGTCCATACGTTTCGGTAGTCCAACATTTCTGTATTTATTGTTTTTGATTTGTCATAATGTGTATCGATTCCTGAAATAAATCAAAAAGTTGAAAAACTGAATAAAAAAGAATTGAAATTTCTAATTTATACTCTAATTTATTTAGACACAGGACTACATCATAAATGAGAATACATCAGGCGTAAATCATTCTTAGGGTTTGATGTCCAGAAGATGCCCAGTCAATGTCTGAGGCGGCACATTGAAACCAAATTCCGTAAACACAGCGTTTCCCCGACCACATGTATTACAACTCTGCAAAAAAAAAAAGACCCATCCATTTATTTAAACTTGACAGTAAGGAAAATAAATATATATCTTCCCAATTACACTAAGGGGGACGTTAGGCTATCCCTGTGGCACGGCCTCAGCAAAGCCTGAAGGGGGACAGGGGTGGATGTCGCGCCATGGCTCATTATGTTAAATTTGGAATCTGCGTAAACTTTGATTTGTCCGTAATGTCGAAATCAACATTTTGAATTTCAAATCTAGGGAGCATATATTCCCATTAAAGCTAATGCTGCTAATATTTGGAAGGTTTTGGTTAGGGTTTTGTGTGCTGCTCTAAATGGCAAACGTACTATATTCATTAATTCATTTGAAATCAAGGCGTTTGTGCAGTGAACTCATGTATCACCCATTTCAGCGGGTCACCCATGTCAAAACCGCTGCTGTCAGCAAAGGGTCAAGGTGACAACGCATACCTGAACACGCTGCAAAACTCCCTTCAAACGCGAGTCCCTCGTCATCGTGTGTGATCACACTCAAAGTTTAACAAAACAAGACAGATGGGTGTTTGGAGTGGGCCTTATCAGGCTCATGAAGGTCTTCAATTGCTCCTGGCCCGCTTCAGTGGTCCTGCATGGAAGAACGCTCCTGGAAAGCCGACCCCGGAGAGGCAGCAGATTTTTCTGCAACATGACCTCTTCTGTGTTTATTCTGTCTATACTGGACTCATGACTGTTTATACTGTACATAGTGTTAATTGTAATTTTTAAGGTAGTTTTTAAATTCATTTTAGTTTAGTTAGAGTAGTTTAGTTACAGTAGTTTTACTTATTTATTAAGTTGCTGCACTTTGGGTGCGAGAGGACTGTCATTTCAGTTATGCTGTATGTCATGCATGTGCAGCATATCAGACAAAGTTGACTTTGACTTTGACTTTTTTTTCTGTGTGTGTGTTTATGCGTGTGTGTGTGTGCGTGCCCGCCTGGTTTGGGGGGCAGGCACTGGTCGTAAAACTGAAGCTGCTTCCTGCTGAATACAACTGAACCCCCTCCTCCAGGTTGGAGGAGACATAGCGCAGGGTGTGAAGCCTTGAGTCTATCTGTCCTGAACCACGTCTGCATCTGCGTCGTGCAAAAACGACCATTCCACATGATGCTATTCAGAATGGTGAAGCGTATTTGGTATTCAGACTCAGATAAATTATTTAGTTATAACATTTCTACGTAATAAATACCACAAATAGAAATGAATAGATTAATAAAATACATTACCAGAATATCACACCAGCTCCTTAGACCCCATCAGTGGCCAGATGTTTACCTTAGCCAGCATAAATATCTAACAGTGGCAGCTTTTTCTGTAAGGGAATCTGCTCCCTCTGCTGTTTTCTTAGCTTAGTTAGGGGAAAGAAAACACAGATTGTGTTCCACGTGTTTCCCACTGTCTGGCTGCTCAGCATAAACACAGTGAACTTTCTTCACATCCACCTCCTCGGACCCTCCGCCAGTTGCTTCGGCCCTCAACCATTTTTTTTTTTTTTTTTTTTTTTTGACCAGCATGGCACCAGTTGAGTGTTTGGTTGTGTTGTATGTTTGATTATGTTGAGTATTATGTAGTGTGTATGTGTGCGTGTGTGTGTGTGTGTGTGTGTGTGAGAGCAAAAATGTGGGGGATGCTAATCCCCTCTCTGCTTTGTCCTCTGCTGCCCGGCTTCAGTCTTTGCAGGACACTTCACAATGGAACTGTAGCTGCTTCATGTCGCTCTTGCTGAAAGGAGGATCTGTGGGATGTGAGAGTCTAGTTTCACCGACACAAAAGAAGGTTTGCTCGTACATGTGGAACCAGAAAGAAAGCATGAATCAAGGACATACAACCCTTGTTTTCAGTCCATTTTCTCTCCTCATTTGCATCTTGTGCCGATATTTTAAGCACGCAATGAGCCTCTATCTCTGGTATAAGAAAAGTCCAACAGCCTTGTTCTTGGTGAAAAATAGGCTTCACAAACCGGGTTATTTATTTTTGTTCACCTCCACAGATGGGACCCAGGCTTGCTGACAGGACACGCTGCCCAATAAAACATGATCAAGAGGTGTGAAACCCGTTTAAGTTAATGACGTGATGCAGATTGGTGCTGCTAAACGAGGAGAGCGTTGTTCTTCAAGGCACGGTGGCGTTAGCATCGCTACGCTATTCAACATTCATTCTCACTCAGTCTTCAACAACTATTGTTGTTAATTACAATGGTCAGAGGATAAAGATAGGCACTTTAATCAGTTTTACACTGATTTTATATATAACATCCATTAATTTGTTAATTAAGAAGTCCCCTGTCTGGATCCATCAATGTTTTGGAGAATACATAATCCTAAAACCACAACTGTTCACATATAAGCCGTTTAGAATTTTTTTGTTGTTAACCAACTGACTTTTCTACAGACTAGTTTGCATGTTCTTGGGATATACTGATAAAAAGCAAAATGTTGCCATGATAAACAGTCAAAGTCCAAGGTCTGGAAACCTGGAGTTTCAGATGAACTTTTGGAACGGAAGAGCCCTGCTGGGCCATGCTGCTGGTACCAGGCTGCACCGTAAAGCACCTGGCCCCAGTCGGGTTCTGGTTTGAGGCTACAGATGCCACTAACAAGCACTCTCCACCACATCCGCTGAGACCGTATTTCATTTAATTAGACTCTACCCTCAGCTATAAACGAGCTTCGGTGCAAACCCAAAACACACAACGGAAATGTATCGTGACCAGAAGAACCAGAGGATCCCACCATCTCAATTATGCTGGGGTGTGAACAGAAAGGCTGATCTCTGCTGCTTTTCTCCTCCTCTGCTCCACCAGCAGCTTATTATTCTGGAGGGGAGCACTTAGCGCGGTTGTGCTACTCCAGCTCTTAACTTTGCGCGCCAAATCCACGCCGGCCGCCAAGATCATCACAGACCGCTGCCTCAGTCCTGTTCCGCGGCCTACAGTTACAGTATGTACACAAACCACAGTTTATGCAGAAATGTGTTCGACCTGGCGGCGCTGACTCACTGCAGCGTGTACAATGCCCAAGGTTGGAGTTGTAGGGGGAGGCTGAGACCACAAAAGGTCCAGTGTTAGTGTGAGCCAGGCCCCAGATGGTTCCCCTTACTGCTCAGACTGGCTAATGTACAGTGATCACCCTGAGTCAACAATGCTGGACGGAAAAAAAGAGCTTAATTGATGATAGGAAAGTTTAGGGCCAAAGCCTCCTGCAGACATTTACGGCTTTGTGTTCAGGGAAAAAGATGAGCAGGGACCGAAAGCCGTGTGCTATATTTAATTAGCCTCACTGGATGCGTTAATTAATCCCAGGACTTTACTTTCCACTGACATGACAAACCTCCGCCCCCGCCCCCACCCCCCAAACTCCTCTTGCACGCACGCAAGCTCAACTGGTCTTTAATTAGCCGGCTACCTCCCTCCTTGCGGAGCCGAGCTTCACAAAGAGCTCTTATGCCCTTGAAGAGTCCGCTCCGCCATCATTTCTCCTCTGGTTCAGGCTGCGGCCCAGGTCCCACACTCAGCAGCTGTGTGGAGAGAAAAAAACCCCACCAGGAACGTCTGAAAGACAAGGAAAAGAAAAAGAAACTGTCGTTTTGTCTTCACCTTGCTTACAGAAAGGAAAATACGTAGCTTCTCTAAGGCCAAGACTGCAAATGTTGACGTATTTAGTAAAGACAACATTAGGAGTGGCAGGACTGAGGTTGCATGATGAACAGTTTATTTAAAAGTGTATTAAGTCGGGACAAACCTAACAAATGCGACAGGTCCTTGTGGTGTTGGCCATGACACTTTGCAGAGTGTCCCGGGTCTGAAGTCCTGAGTGCATAACCCCAACTGTTGCACCTCAGATGTTCTGTTCTGAACGACGCACCTCAGCGTTGTTCTTCTGGAAAATGTATTAATTAAGCGCTCCAGGACTTCTAGGGCAGGCATGTCCAAAGTCCGGCCCGGGGGCCAATTGCAGCCCTTGTTTAAATTTTCACTGGCCCGCTGCCTCTGTTGTCAAATCAATAATATGCGGCCCACCAGCACTGTTGACCACAGTATGCACTAATCACTGTTTTGAATTTAGAAGTTTACAGTGAGCATTTAATAGTGAATAAAATGTAATGTTTCTAATGAAGTTAGATAGTTTTAATCTTCCCAAAAGTGTTTTTTTCCAGACATATTTTTTCTTCATTTTTTGTGGTCTTCAAATATGATTTTGGTAAAAATAAAATAATTCATTTGTGTTTAATGTTATCGGTTCAAAGAATGTCAGGTGGAATGGTCGGCCCCAACACATTTTCACCTTACCAAATCTGGCCCTCTTTGAAAAAAGTTTGGACACCCCTGTTCTAGGGGGACGGTGGGGGACGGGGGGGCACGCTTTGATGATCAGTCCTCCCATCTTCTAATCCATTGGTTGAGAGTTTTGTCTAAAATGACTCCTTCCATGTGTTTGTTTTCTCCCCAGTTCCCCCCATTCTCTCTGATTCCTGCACCCTCTCCTTTTCTCCTGGGAAAGACTCTTTGGTGAGAAGAGATTAGAGTGGCTGCTGCCTGGCAACTGATTAAAAATGGCAGCTAAAAAATAGGAACGCTCCCATCTGACCTACATCATCCCGAGCCTGCGATTAGAACAAGATGATGAATGAGTGCATGTGACCTCCGACATCCCTCATCCACATCCGACCTGCAGCTCTTTGCTGATCTTTTTTTCAGTTTCACCCTGAGCGATGTGCTCCGTCGTGCTGACACCAGGTTTCGCATTGTCCGGATCGGACCGGCTCGACCCAGCAGCAGCGAAGCTGCCGGCCCGTCAACGTCCACAGCAGGACCAGAAGCTTCGGAAATGCAATTTTTCTTGGACATTTCGTCCAGCGGGGCCGGGTTTTCTTTTCGCCCCGCGCTATTGTTCGCGTCCGTGAAACGATGCGATTCAGCTCGTGTCCGCGGGGGGTGTGGGGGGGTGGATGTGGTGGTGGTGGTGGGGGGATAGGACTACAGCGGCCTGTCTGAGGTCCAGGCTGGAGGAGTGGAAAGCTGTGTGAATGCTGCCGCTTTCTGACTGCTGCATTTTCATGGAAAGTGTCTCTTGGGGTGGGGAGGTGGTGGTGGTGGTGGTGTGTGTGTGTGGGGGGGGGGGGGGG
>BJFM01001755.1:89663-100790 GCA_016586285.1 Arothron firmamentum
GTTTTCAATACACTCATTTACACATCAAAACCACCTTGGCACAGGATAGTGCTGAGAGAGAACGGGGTGGGGGGGGAGCAGTAGGGGGAGGGAAGGGCAATGAAGGGGGGCTTTATTTCCTCTTTACCCCTCAGGCCTGGGCAGGGATGGAAGTCTATGAGGAAGGCACACTGATGGTATAATGACGGTCCTTAATCAGAGCCATGAGCAGATGGAGGGCTTTCTTCCATGGCCCACAGAGACATGGGGGCAGCAGCCCCAAGCACCCAAAGGTTATACAACATGTTTTTCTTCTTTGACGCGGCATTAACAGGCTGATTTTGTACTCGCTGTCAAAACAGCGTGTTCCTGAGGATCCTGTAAGGAACGGGGTTCGGGGAGTCGCCTCCCTGTGGGTTGTTTGTCCTCCACACTGTGGAACCTCTGCAGCCAAAGCAGCGGCTGCGGCCAAGCTAAACCTGCGAAAGATTCAACCTGGGCAAAATGCTGCGCTGGGGCGTGGCCTCTTCAACGCTTTTGTGTTGATTGGCTGCTGCCGCTGTGGGGATGCTGGCCTCCAGGGTGTGTGTGTGTGTGTGTGTGTGTGTGTGCAAACCAATTCCCAGCAGCCACAACTCAGGCGCCAAAGGAGCCACAACTTAAACAACCTTTTTCTGGGTTCGGACGACAGTGGCAGAGCTCAACGCTTGCACAGAGGCAAATAAACAAATGATAATAATTGAAAGAAAACAGAAGCACATCATAGAAACACACTGTATGTATTTTGCAACTTTTGCACTACAAGGAAACACAACAGAGCTACATAAAAAATTCAATCTGGAAGTTGCCTTCTGGATCAAAAAAAGTTCAGAACATGACCATTTCTAAGGAAAAGCTGTTTCATAATAAGCTGAAATATGAATTATAGATGTCTTACCTGAAAACATAATCAAAAATGTGTATTATTTGCTTTGCTTTATGGTATATTAGGCTTTGACATTATTAAAGGAATGAAAAGGTTTTTACTATGCAGTTTTGAGTTGGGTTAACATAAACTGCTAACATACAGAGACTGAAAAGCACTTTAATTCCCCATCTACAACTGAACAACCTGTTTATTTCACATATAGCATTATTTAGAAACCGGCTGGAATACAAACATAATAACATCCATGAAAAACTTTTAAGTGTCCCCAAATATCTTAAATCTTGTTTAATGTGAGGTTATACCGACGTTCTTTTTAAATTTATTCTGCATTTTGAGTATTTTGATGTGTTTTCTTCTATTGCACTAAAGTGCTAAACCTTTCTTAGCTCTCCATTTCTTCTCTGTGCAAAACAGAACAAAAAAACAAAACAAAAACAAAACAAAACAAACTGACCTGAAAATGCTTCAAAGCTTTTAACACGAATAAATACTGTGAAAGGGAAAAGCAGATTTAATGATTACTTCAGAACCTTAACCTTCCTGCAGCTGCTATCTAATCAGTGCAGGTGGGACGTGTTGGTTTGAGTCCCACAACAGCAGTTTGTCCTTGTGTACTTATGTCCATGAACTCCAGCATGTGACCCCAAACAAAACTACGTCCCTAGGTGTGCGCTGTTCCAGTCAAAACACACCCCTTTTGAACACTTAAATGAGGTTTACGGGTTGTTTGCCTTCAACTGTCTCTGCCAAAATGTTCATGACTCACCAACAAATAAATATACTCCAGCATTTATAGATCAGTGCATAGAGCTGAGCTTTTGCTTCATTTACAACAGACAGAAGCATGTCCGGAGGACCCGGAGAGAACCCACGCAGACAACATGCCCCTGGCCCCAGGGGGACTCGAACCCACCACTTTCCTGCTGTGAGTCAAACGTATTGGAAAATGTAGACAAATGTGACCAGAGCGGCAGAAAACTCTGACAGAAATGAAACAAACAATCATTTTAGAACGTTAAAAAGGTCAAAACATCGACATTATTTACAGCAAATGACACATCGAAGCTGAACATGAATAAAACACAAATTTATTAAGATAGTTCTCAAAAAAAGACACAAGGCAGAACCATTGCCAACGGAGAGCTCCTTATATATAAAAAAGGCACTTGAATTCCCTTTTGCCTTTACCGACGGCATTTCTGGAAAAAAAAGAAAACAACTAAAAGTTTAAATTAAATATATTTACAATAAATAAAACATCTACATTGAGTTATAGAGTCCATCCCAGTTTCAGGGAGCAGAAGAATTGTTCCAAAATAGCTCTCTTACATAACATCTAATAAAGGAAATCAGTTTTGTTGTTTTGGCCTTGAACAGCTACGCATGTCTAATGCATCGAACACCATGAGGATGGAAAAAAACAGCAATTTAAATACTGACCTTTTCCTTTTATGGATTCAATACTGCTTATGGATTCTCATCATGTGTGTCATGACAGGAACAGAACAGCTCAATTTACTCTTTTTTTAAACAATACAATTGTGTGTGTGTGTGTTTTTGAGCCTCAGATTTGCGTGTGATTGTCCGAGTGCGGATCAGTCTTGGCCCCGTGCAGCACCACGGGAGGTTTATAATGGCAGTAGGCGCCGCAGGCTTTCCTGCTTCGAGTCCTGTCCGTCAGCTTCCTGCTGCACAGACTCTGCCAGGTCTGCAGGGTTTTGGAGCTCCACACCCACACGCCGCTGGTGATCCCCACCACCAGCGACATGAAGGTCTTCAGCATGAACACAGCCACGGCGGGCACGGACGCCCGCAGCGAGCAGTCGCCGCTGAGCTCGCCGAACACGCCGCACTTCATCTGCGTGCCCTGCAGCTTCCAGTAGTCCATATTCAGCCTCTCGTAGAAGTAGCAGACGATGACGCAGGTGGCGGGCACCGTGTAGAGGATAGAGTAGATGCCTATCTTCACCATCAGCTTCTCCAGCTTCTCCGTGTTCGTGCCTTCCGTCTTCATCACCTTCCGGATGTGGAAGAGAGCCACGAAGCCAGTGAGGATGAAGGAGGTGCCGATGATCAGGTAGCAGGACAGGGGGGTGAGAACGAAGCCCGTGAGCGCGCTGGCGTCCATGCTGCCCACGTAGCACAGTCCCGTCAGCTCATCGCCGGCCACCTTCCTCATGGTGAGGATGATGATGGTCTTGAGGGCTGGAATGCCCCAAGCTGCCATGTGGAAATAGTTGCTGTGGGCTTCGATGGCCTCATGCCCCCACTTCTTCCCTGCTGCCAGGAACCAGGTGAGCGTGAGGATGACCCACCAGATGGACGACGCCATGCCAAAGTAATACAGGATGAGGAAGACGATGGTGCAGCCCGTGGACTCTAGGCCCTCTTGGATGATGTACAACTCGCCGTTCTCGCGGTCGCAGGCGATGTTCTCGGCGCCGGCGACCGAGCGGATGATGAAAGCCACGGAGTAGACGTTGTAGCACATGGAGAGGAAGATGATGGGACGCTCCGGGTACTGGAAGCGGTGGGGCTCCAGGAAGAAGGTGAGGACGGTGAAGGCGGTGGAGATAAAGCACAGAATGGACCACACTGTCATCCAAATGAAGGCAAAGTCCTTGTCCTGCTTGGACCAGTAGACGTCCACGGCGGCAGAGCAGCGCGGCGCGCACGACTGACTCTTCTCCACAAACTGGAACTTGTCAGGGTTCTCACAAGAGCCCGTGGTCCCCGGTGGGTGGCTCCCGCTGGTGCCCGGCTGCCTGGCCCGAGGAGGCACGGGGAGCATGCCCTCGCCCTTCTTCACTTCCGCCCTGGTCTCGTTCTCGGGCGCCTCCATGCACAGGGCGTTGGGGTCATTTCTGGTGGGCAAGCGCGAGCAGTCGAGCGAGTCGGGCCAGGTGTAGCTGAACTTCTTCATGATGGGGGCGCACCGTTCCCTCGCCTGCTCACACATGGGTCTGCAGGCGGGGATGGAGGTCGACACCTCGTCTGTGCACATGGGGGCGTAGAGGGAGCAGAGGAAGAAGCGAAGGTGCACGTCGCAGCCGTACGCCACCAGAGGAGCGAATTCATTCAGCTTGACGGCAGCCTCTGTCTGGTCGTCGTGGTCCATGAAGTTGGGCATGCGGGTCAAGTTGTAGCCGATGCCCTGGCACATTGGGATCACGATGGGCTCACACTTGGCCGGTCTGCCTCTCTCCAGGTCATAGGAACCTATCTCCAATCCCGATCCAGATATCACAAGCAAGCACCACAAAAAAACCATCACCTTCAGTGCGCTGCCTTCCATGTTTTTAAGACCAAAGCGACTTGCCTTTTGGACCGTGCACGGCATAAAGTCTGGCGTGTGCGCGGAAGATCTCCGCGCTATTTCCCCATGACGAGGGCAGCTCGGAGTGCTGGTACTGTCAGCGCTTTGTTGATTTACTAAAGGCTTCCACGGAGAGATCCTTATTAATCACCTCTGCTTCGGATCCGATTAATCCCAGAGTGCAGATGAGGCTCCGTCACGACGTGAACGTGGAAAACTTCGACAGACGACAAAAGGAAAGGAGTGAAATGAGGGAGCAAAAGCGGCGTGGAAAAAAAAAAAAAAAAAAAAAAAGCTCGGCGGTGACACCGAGCAGAAGAATGTCTGTGTCCGTCTGTCAGCTCCGGCTCCCCGTCCTCGACTTTCTGACTCGACAGTAAAGTTTTGAGAGACGCTGATCGGGATTCCAGCTCGGGTAGATCTGGAGAGGAGGAGGAGGCGGAGGAGGCGGAGGAGGAGCGCGGCGCGGCGCGGCGCGGCGCTGCGCGGCGCTGCGCAGTGGACGCTCCGTGACGCTCACATTTCAGGCGCCCGGCAGCACCACACAAGGAAAATGATCAGACAGATGGCGAAGGATGGTCAAATACCTCCCCGCTCAGTTCCATTCACGCTATTTAAACCTTCCTCACAGCCTAACAACCTACACACACGTCGCGTAAAGCTTCGGAACAAAAAGCCCAAAGTTTCAGTGATCAACTAACAAAAAATTGGGGGGGAAATTATAGAATAAGTTGAATAAAGTGCTGCTTGCTTCAGGTGTATTCACCCACTGTGGGAATGTGCGATTATATAATGGTCTTGTCTGATGACGCTTCCTTTAATTTGTTAGATGAAAGTGTTATCACAGAGGCTCTTCTCTGGTTTATTTGTTATGTGTTGGGCATTTTTTTATTGGCTAAACTTTTAAAGTAAGTTGTGCAGTGTTTACTTTTTCTTACTCCTTTTGTGAACATGTTTTAATCAACTTGCAAAAATGCAGGGGAACCCTTTTTCCCTCTTTCCTAATTTATTATCTTTCTCTTACTTTTGTTTTCACATGTTCAAAATAAAAAAAATATCAAATCAAATCAAGTTTCGGCTACTTAAAATTCAGCAGTAAAAATTCAGTTTAGTGTAAAACCCTGAAGACTTAAACCAGCTGTTAGGATTAGGGATATAGACGGCAATAACATCAAGACAGACTTAAATTATAATTGTTCTTAGCTTGACTTGGACATAATCATAAAAAAAGCGATGCTTTAGCCTCTTTATTCAAAGAAAACACATAAAATAAACACTAAAACAGCTTTTAGTAACAGTGAGCCATTATTCCCTCATCTGTGCCTTTGTCTTTGGAATCAACTTCGAGTCCATGAAGTAATCTGAAATACGATGAATAGGAAATAAATGAGGCTTGAACATTCGAGACAGTAACCATATTTATTTAACATATAAATGTATATTTTAAAACAACAACAACATTAACATAGCATAGAGAACAGCCAGTCCAGACATGTCACGATGGGTGGGTGATAAATTCCCTCCGGTGCAGGCACTGTGTGCTGCTTTATCTGATCATTCTTCAGGTCAGAAAAGCATCAAAACAAAGCCGGCTTCAGTGGGGGGTGGGGGTGATAACCCGTCTATGATATCCTTCTGTACATCCACCTTCAAGCTTTTGATAACTCAAAAGAGTGACATCAGAAGGTTTCAGAGTGTTATCAGATTCACATCTCTCCAGGACAAACTGTGCACACTATGTGTCTATGTCAAGTCAGAAAAAGCACTTAAAGTGTAACTTAACCCCCCCAAAACCACTTTTTCTTTTTTCTTTGAGAACTCTGGTGGTGTTCTTGAGGAATCTTTGACTTAGTCTTCACATCTAATGCAGGGAATTCATACTATACACGCTGTGTTATAAATACTGTATGCAGAAAGAGCAGCCGCATATATGATAGCCACACTCGTGTTTGCGATTGAGCAGGTTGCAGTGGGAGCGTGGCTGCATCTGTCTTTCCTCAGACGTCTGTGTGATCACATGAAATTTGTAATGACTCTTTCTCAGCCCTGCGAAGCTCCAGGAGCTGTAGTGTGTGTGTAACTTTGCTGTCACACCTAGCCTTCTGGCTCAGAGCAACCATTTGAGTTAGGAACGGTATTAACTAGACCCAAGAGCAGACCACACAACACGCCAGCGAAATAAAGGATTTAATCAAAAAAATCAAACAAATGTTCACACTCAAGGAAGTCAGGAAGGCGAAAGGATCGGGACCGGGATGTGGATCAAGCTGGTCCGCGGAAAAACTGGCACGCGCCAGGCTTGGTGTTCTTGGATCCGGGCCGGTACGTGAGGGCGAAGTTGAACCGGCTCAGGAAGAGCGCCCAGCGCCTGACGCGAGTTGAGACGTTTCGTACTCTGCAGATAAGTCAGATTCTTATGATCCGTCCAGGCCGCAAACGGCTGAGCGGACCCCTCCAACCAATGTGGCCACCCCTGTAGGGCCAGCACCAGTGCCAGGAGCTCGCGACTACCCACGTCATAGTTCCTCTCTGTGGGTGACAGGCGCCGACTGAAGAAGACGCAGGGGTGGAGCTTCTGGTCCGACGAACTCCGCTGTGAGTGTGCGGTGCCGACCCCGGAAGGAGACAGACGTGACATGAAACTCACATTTCTCCACCTTGACGAATAGTTTGTTCCCTTGCAGCTCTCTCAAAACCAGCCGGACGTGCTGGACGTGCTCCTCTTCCGCCTTTGAGAAGCTGAGGATGTTGTTTATGTACACAAAGAGGAATTTGTTCAGAATGTCATGGAGGACGTCGTTCACCAACGCCTGGAAGACAGTAGGAGCGTTGGTTAATCCAAACGGCATCACGAGGTACTCAAAGTGGCCCACTGATGACGAGATGGTAGGCATTTCGCAGATCCAGCTTGGTGAAGACCAACGGCACAGCATCTAGGAGTGGCAGGGGGTATTTGTTCCTCATAGTTATCGCGTTGAGACCCCAATAGTCAATGGCTGAAGCGAACATCGTCCTTCTTCACGAGGAAGAAGCCAGCACAGACAGCAGAAGAAGAGGGACGCACCAGTCCTGACGCCAGCGACCCACTGATGTACTTCTCCAGCTCCTCCTGCTCTGGTCTCGAGATGCTGTAGGGCTGACTGGAAGGACAGCAGGGTGCCGGAAGGCAGGTCAATCGCGGAATGCAGGCAGCGGGAGTGACATGCAACGCTCCAGCCGGTCAGAGAACCGGTCGACCAGTCTATCTGAGGATTCTGACGAGCTAGCCAGGGAGAACCGAGAATCGTGGGGGCAGAAGACAGCGGAATTAAAAACAACCAAATCTACTCGCTGTAGTTATTGGACAGGAGGAGAGTCACCGACGTGGTGCGGTGTGTCACCTTCGCGAGCGAACAATCATCTAGGTCAAGCGACCTTGGGCTCTGAGAGTTCAATAAGCGGGATTCCTGCCTGTTTCGCCAGATTCTCCTCAATAAACAAGTCATTGGTGCCTGAGTCAACTAAGAGGGTCAGAGGAAGCGTGTCATGTGCCCACAAAAGAGTACCCAGGAGAATCAACTGAGAGGGCGAGGGGCAGGACAAAATTGTGCTCGACAGCACTCCTGCATGCGCTGACGGGCTTAGTCTTTCATCTGAGACGGACAATCAGCAATGAAGTGACCCACCTGTCCGCAATACAAGCAGGCCCCCGAGGAGAGACTTTTGCTGCTCTCAGAAGGTGTCAGCCTGGTGCGGCTCTGCTGCATTGGCTCATCCTCCACGAGGCTACCCGGAGCCGAAGACGTGGAGCTGGAGATCGTGGAGTAGTGGGATGAACGACCCGCTCCCTCAGACGATTATCGAGCTCCATGGCGTGATCAACGAGCTCGTTTAGGTCTCGCAGCCAAACCTCCAGGGTAAGCGCGTCCCGAACCTGGCCATTCAAACCCCGATGGAGCGCACCCTGGAGTGCTGGCTAATTCCATCCGGAGTCCACCGCCAGCATGCAGAACTCAACCACATACTCTGTCATTGAGCGAGTTCCTTGAAGAAGCGTGAAAAGACGGTCGGCAGCATTGCCCGCGTGATCCGATTGGTCAAATATCCTCCGAAAACGGCCCTCAAACTCGTCAAACAAGAGAGAATTAAGGTGAGCAAACTCGACACCTGTGCCCAGGCCAGGGCTCTTCCTCTTAATAGTCCAATAATGTAATTAATTCTCACAGCATGGGAGGAAAACGAGAGGGAGCATTGCCACAACACTAACCGGCACTGGAGGAGGAAACCCCGTCACTTGTCCAGATCCCCGTCAAACGGTTCGGGACCGCAGCCATGAGAGTCCTTTGAAACCGTGGACGAGACTGCGGCTGCAGAACCCACAGCTGGAGGGGAGGGAGTTCTGGAGCTACCTAGGCGGGCCATTTGGTGTGACAATTTGGACACTGCCCGCGCCATCGCGGCCATATTGTCCAACAATAACTCAATCGACTGCTCCTGCTGTCCAAGCCCTTTCTTGCCAGGGCCCTCTGCTGATCTGCTGGGTTCATAAGATTGGATCGCCAGTGAAATAAAAGATTTTATTAAAAAATCTAACAAAGGTTCACAATCAACTAAGAGTTCTTTAACTAAAAGTGCTCCACAGGAGGAAAAAGGGACGAACTCAAAAAGCAGAAATGACAGGGAACACAGTCATTAGTCACATGATTGTCCAAACGAGAATGGTCAGATGCGCAGCTCAAACTACCACATGGGAGACAAAACAATCTGACGCCGTTGATCTGAAAACAGTGCCATAAATACCCCACCAATGATGATTCGTTGCAGGTGCGCGTCACCTGCTGGACTTCTGGGTCACCTCAGTCCTCTAGGGGAGAAAGAACAAGGTGCAAAGAAAAACAAAACAGTGCCAACATCGCCGCTCCCTGACAATTTGACTTGACCTAAAATTTGTTCTTTTTTTAATCCTGGTAAATCTGAGGATAACTGAGGACCTGAGGTGCAGACACAGGAAGTCTAAAATTCAATTCCTTCCAAACTACAAGACCGCCAACAGATGTATGCATCTTGAACTTGTGGATGTTATCTTTGGGGATAGACCACCAGGTGGATTTAATCCATTTACTTGAGGGAGGAACAGAAGCATTTTGAAACCATTAGAAAGCCATTTGGAACTTTCTCTATTATCTTAGAGACCAGAGGAAGGATGTATAATGCTAACCCCTGGACCTGGAGATGGCCATTCAGAGGTGGAAGAGAAAATGTCCTTGTAAATCCCTGATCTTAGATTTGCCTCTGAAGCTACTGTGGTCAGAGACTCCTTGGTTGGGGGTAGGAGATTGTCAGTTTTTCCATGAGAAGCAGACTTAAATTATTCAATAAACATGTACGGGAAAGCATGGCTCCACATAGTTCTGCGTCAGTCTTTTTTAAAATGTAATGGTTCGCACAAAGTCTGTTTTACTTTGATTTATTGGAAGACAATCTTAACGGCCGTTCTTAGCACACTTCCCCTGTTGAGCAAATTATAAAAGAATCTTTGCTTTCTAAATGTGACCAATCACTGTGAGGGGTAAAATCAGAAACCTTACACACTCTTCACACACCAAACAAGGAATAAAGGAAGCTTTTGATTCACAATTGCACAGGATTCATGCTGGTTGCATGGCCAAGCAGGAAGCGTTGAGTCTCGGCAAAGGTCTTTTTAGCGTGAAGTTAATGAGTGTTGCTATTCTGGCTAACAGCTCGCTGTTGTTGGCAGGGATAATTCACAAATGCTGTGAGCTTCAACTGTGTTGAAGTCTGTCAGCATTTTAGGTACAATAAGGCATTTTCTGTCATGTTCTTTTCAGCCTCTGAGTGATGAAAGAAATATATCAAATATATCTATTCGTCTATTTTCTCTTCAATGGTACACTGCTTCCAGAATGTGCAGCCATTAGTGTGATTTCTTTTGAAATCTATCTTCATCTATCCCCTTTTTTACCCACAAGATAGGAGGTGGCAGGCTGCAGCTTGGAGCCACCTCGGGACTCTGATCCTGCACAGGGCCTCTGAAATATTGATCACAGAGCTGTAGAGTGCGGCGCCAACTTTTACATTTTGTTCTGGTAGAAAGCTGCCAAGTTAGGTCTCAAGCCTGTCGAAACAGGGCCATTCTTACTCATTTGTTGAAGATCAGATCCTGGAAAGTCTACGCCGTTGTTCTGATCTTTAACTAGGTCAGCCTGGCAGACCTCCAGAACTGATTCCACCTTAGCAACACATCCCTTTCTCTCTGCAGCATCTCCTACCATATGGAAATCAACATTAACCCCTGTTTTTTTTTGCCATAGAGATGAGTGAATAAGCTGAGGCTCCTGGAGACGACACTCCAGTAAAATACCACAAAATGGAGATGGTGTCATTTGGAAGGGTTGAACGACTGACTACTACCATAGACCACCTGCTGATGGGACTCCTACATAAGACAGAAGCAGTCTCATTCATGCTTCAGCAGCTACACACAGATGGATATAGGATTTTACTGAAACCCATCAGGAAATGAAACGATCACAGCAGAAGAGAATCAACATATACATTTTTATATGCAATTTTTATTCCAGCTTTGAGTTTCCAGAGGCAGAGGCATCATAAAGTCTGACGTTACAGGAGGGGAGCAACCTCTTGTGTTCCTTGGAGTGGCGGTGTTGGATCAGTCTGGTGCTGAAACAGCTTTAGGGCTCAAATTCTGAGAGGCTAATGCCTTCACCCTGTCCCCTGACACCCATTGATGACCGCTGACCTTTGCATCAGTGTCACAGTGTCTTCTCGAAGCATCAAATGCTAATAAAACATTATATTTGGGTTGTTGCAGGGGTGGCATGTTGTGAGTGGTGATGGATGGGGACAGAGAGGGGTGTCAGTGTCCTAGGACAGGTCCTCTGTC
>BJFM01001755.1:104318-114453 GCA_016586285.1 Arothron firmamentum
GGGGGGGGGGTACACGTGGCGATCACTCTGTAGGTGAGGTCCTCTGCGGACTGTCCTTGATCTGAAACTTAAAATCTTCTCTCAGGGGGGGAACGGGAACGTGGCAATCTTAGAAAAGAGGAAAAAACATACATCAGGAATTGTCCAAAAACATGAGAAACATCTGGTCCCAGTCCAGGTACCACTCTGCACTCTCCAACGCTGGCGCTCAGGTGCAGCTGCCTTAAATGCGCCGCTGACGGCAAGGCGCTGCGAGTGTGCCCATCACCAGCGCCACGCTCCCTAGTGGACAAAAGCAATAGAAAGCATATACCTTTTAAACTCTGATTGACTTCCAACCATTTGAACAATAACAATAACTAATAAGGTATATTTTATACACTGCATCATGCTGACATTTATATATAATAACAAAGACTGTATTATATACGCCACAAAATATATAAATATAATGGAACACTTAAATGGCATAACCTATGTAACATTTCTGGACTTATGCTTTTATTTTGTGCGCTGTCAGTTCTGTTTCCTGTGTTGTTGCTATTTTTACAATCCGTTTTCTGGACTGATTGTGGCACTGAAACCAATCCAGTGAGTCTCTATATTGAAGGCCAGGTCCCTAGGCTCCTGTTGCCAGAATGTAGTTTTCCAGCCACTTTATCTGCGTCTTCTTGTTGGTTACTCTGTTGTGTTTCTTTGTTTTCACAGTGGTTTGTTCCTTGCGTATCTCACGTCTTTAGTTTATTAGTCCTCCAAAGTGTTTTCCCTGGTCAACCGAGCATCTTTAGTTTGTTATTCCTTTCCATTTTTTTGCTGGCGAAGCTGGTGTCTTTTGTTTGTAACTCGTGTACGATTTTCTCCTGGTTCATCTAGAGATTTTTAATTTGTTAGTTCTAGTCAGGCAGGCTGCGGTGACGCCAAATGGCCGGAACCGAGCTCTGAGCGAGCAAAACTCCAACCTCGAGCAGCCTCATCTTCACGAGGACGCTGAAAAAGTTTGGGACTTTTTAGCCAAGATTTAAAAACAACAACAACAACAACAACAAAATAAACACATTGACTTTTTTTTTTTTTTTTTTTTACAAACATGAAAAAAATATATTTGGCAGTTACTTTTCCCCAAATATAACACCGGGACCCTGCGTCAGCATTTACGACACACCCTCAAACAGGCAGCCCTTAACCACGTCAGGCTCAATTCCGTACCTTGCCAAGCCAAAGCTGCCGGTGGAAAAGCAGCATTACACACCAATGTTGAGGGATCTTTGAACAAGACATCAAACTCCAAAAAAAGCTCTCAAAGCTGCAGCTTTGGGGCACATTAATTCACATGAATTATTGTTCTTAATTCCTTGGTTATCCTGCCAACCGTGTGTGAAGGGGAATATAAATGGGGTAAATGGACGCCTGCAATTTAAATATGACTGCAGAAGCTCATTTACTATTCTGGTACCCAACTGCAGTCAGGGGACCTTTGGCTGGGAGATCTGTGCAGCCCTCAAAAGATTTTTATTTGCAGACCTTCATTGCCCATCCGCCAAAAAGGTCACGCTATAGAGGAGGATGCATGCAGCATCTCCAGACCCCCACATCTGTCACGTTTGCAGTATAAAGCTGCTGTCATCTGAGAACTGAGAACCAGAGAAGAGGGCGCAGCTTTATTGCGAGCACAGCCCTGGGCAGGACGGGGACGGGACGCTTGCAGGGTCGATGCCCTACTACAGAGGAACAGCAGACCTCCCGGCCCTGGTGTGCATGGACGGGGGGCATCCTGAAAGAGCTGCACCACCTGAGCAACCTGTGTTGCTACACGAGTCAGGACTCAGCTTGACGGGATGAGGAGACAGAAATAGTCTGCGGCTGTAACGACCTCCGGAACCAGCAGGGGAAAATGAGCCCCCCCCCCCCACCCACCCTCATTACCGCCTCTAACTTGACAAGCTGATATCTCACATGTGTGCCGAGTGATTCAATCACACTGTGATGATCATGTTTCCCCTTTTTTCTAAACAGCAAGCTGTTACTGTTCAAGATCAATATTGACATGTCTGTTCAGAAATCCCATTTTGTGTTTTCAGCTCTTTTGTTAACACTCATCCACGACGTTTAATGTATGATAATGGTAATTATTTGGGACACATCCCTCTGTCAGGCAGACACTTGGTGAACAAGCACAGCATCCACCTGCCCAAATATCTACTTTTCCTTTAGTCGAAGCTGCCAATTTGCTGTTTGTGGACCTTATGATGTCAGTCAGTGATTATATACTAAACATTAAATGTGTACTTGAAACTATAGTGCTCTCCCCATTGAACCATGTTGATCTTCTGCGTATCCTGTTTTTCACGACCTCCATGTTGAGCAAGAGCATGCTTGTAACTGATACGGCACATTAACATATGCTGAGTCATCGTGTTGCGAAGCCCAGTAGGTTGATAAGTTCAGGGAGTGTGGCGGTGACTGCTGTTCACCTCCATTCTGAAGCACAACTCTCCTTTTTGCCATGTGTGTAATCAGTTTGATGCGAAGCTATCAGTCATGTTCCGGCCGAAGGGGGATGAAGAATGACCGATCAGGTGCAAATTCCATCCTGCCGTTTGCCATGTTTTCATGTGCTTGTGTTTTCCAATTACATGCTGTCAGCCTGAGAGAAAGGGAGATAAAGTGCATGCCAGAGAGAGAGAGAGAGAGAGAGAGAGAGAGAGAGAGAAGAGAGAGAGAGAGAGAGAGAGAGAGAGAGAGAGAGAGAGAGAGAGAGAGAGTGTGAGGAACACATGTTACACAGACAGAGTGAGACGGGACACATGGCAAGGACAGACAGATGACAAGAACTGCAGGAAAGAAATGAAAAACAAGAAGGCAAGGGCGGTTGAATGTGAGAAAGCCAGGAGTGGAGAAATTTATAGGAGTGAGAGCTCTTACCAGGGAAGCAAAATACCCTCCTTTTAACACAGCTTACCCCCTTACCAGCCCACTCAATAAGCCAAAGCAGTGGTAGGTCAGATCTATTTAAAACTCATGGACTTGGGATAACCTTCCTTCGTAGCAATGTTCCACTTATCTACTGTATTACATTCATACCACTCTAGGCCACGCTAGAGAAAGCTGGCTCACGGTATGGCCATGCGTAGCATGCAGTGGGCATTGCAGAAATGCAGGCAGGAGGATGCACTCTCAAACGAAATGAGTCAGACAAAAGTGAGCATAATGCAAATGCTAGTGCTAACACTATTGCTCTTATGTGCTGCTGACAGCATTTTTAATTATTTGACAGGGGCTTAAAATGGTATAAAAAGGCTCTAAAACACTTTCGGACACCAAACATGCATTGCTTGCTGATAAAATGGCTAATAGTCTCACCCATAGTCAGGGAAATTAGACCTGCTTTCTACTCTATAAACCAGAGATCTACTCACACATTCACAGACAAAATGGCTGCAATGCTCCAACCCAGCATAGAACAAGGGAGCTTTTGACAGTCAACCCTAATTTATTCAGCATTTCACACATGACAAAAGCTAACTAATTAAAAAAAAAAATATATATTTATAACAACCCCTAAGCTAAAGGAGTGAGTTTTTTGGTTTGTGGTCTGAACAGCCAGAACTCTGGCTTTCTGAAAGAGATGGATATGTGTAGTAGCTGAAGTCGGAGGATCACAAAGAGGCCCAAGAACTCCCAGATGGGTCTGAGACCTGTGAAAACACAAATCCACTGCTTGCACCCATACAGTCATTTGGCCCGTATTTCAGAATATTTCAAGATACTGAGGAAACACTCTGAAAAGGTAAATGTTCAACTCTTCATTCTTGGCGTTTCATTGCTCATGGTGCACTATTTCAAGCTTCCCATTCCTCAGCATCACTGGGAATGGCCCTGAGTATAAATCCTGTTTTTAGAAACTCCTATACGTAAAGAAATTTTACAGTCCCCTGCTTCATGCAACAGCAGTGGGAAAAGCTTGCACTGCACCATTTTCTTTTCCTGGTTATTATTAATGTTGATCCACAGTTGCGGCTGATCCCAGCTGAGAGCAACTTATTTCACCAAAACCAACGAAGTATTTGGTCAGGAGTTAAGTCGCCACAGTTTAAAGCTAAAAGTCGACCCAATTGGAGATCATTTCTTTTCAGAGCAAAATCCATATATTAAACCACACAAAAACACTAAACGAACATTGGAGATGATGTACAAGTAGAAGCCCAGACAGATGAACATAAGTAAAAGCACTGAGTTGATGAGGAGAGGGGAAAAGTTAACAGAAATCATTACAATTAATCACTACTGGAAAACTTGAATGTGGAACAGACAAATAGTTTTATATTTGTTTTATTTAACAAAGTTCCAATCGGCAGGCAATCCAAACATACAAACATTTTCAAAAAGGAGCTGCGGAGGAGACAAATGCAGAGGGAGGGAGGAAATATGGAATAATTGAATTAAAAAAACCCAAAAACAATACACTGTTTAGGGTTTACAACGTGGTTTTGAGGTTGGGTTAGAATTGGGTTGAGTTTAGGGTTAGGGTAATAGTGGGGGTCAGGTCAGCTGGCAGTGTTTAATGCTGACGCTGAAGTCGACACTCCCTGTCTGTTTCTCTGCTCATATCCGCACCGCACACACACACACACACACACACACACACACACACACACACACACACACACACACACACACACACACACACACACACACACACACACACACACACACACATAGCTGTGAAAGCTTCATGGAGCCCACAAGAAGTCAAACTGCTCTCACCTGTTGTCTCTGGCAGCCTAACAGGGGGGTGATTAGTGTCCAGTCCTGACAATACGCTCTTTGTTCCCTTTCTCTCTCTCTCTCTCTCTCTCTCTCTCTCTCTCTCTCTCTCTCTCTCTCTCTCTCCGTCTTTGCTCTCTCATTCTCACTCTGTCACCTCTGCCACTGTGTATTTTGCTGTCTGCTTGTCTGTCTGTCCTCCTCGATGTCTACCTCTCAGTTCCTATTGTTTAGAATTTGTCACTTTAACTCCTGTCTTGTCCCATTTTTCCAATGTCTGTCAGGCTGTGCTGCCCCTAACTATTTACACAGGAGCAGTGTGTTGAAAAAGCTCCTTTTAAGGGATCATCTTTTTAATTTCTCTATGAAAGCCATGAGCAAAATTCAATTTAAGTCAACCTCGCTAAGTGTCTATGACAATCAAAAATATCTCTTGAGTTTGACTCCCAAACAGTCAACAGTGCAGAGGAAAAGTTCTTAACAAGGAGAAACCTTGGACAGGACCCTGATCAAATGGGGGTGAACCTCCTGTTGATGGCCAGATAAAGATAAAATTAAGCTTTCTTGTTACTAGAGACAGTGTATAATGAAACCCCAGGGTACTTTCTCCCTTAAAAAAAGGGAGAAAGTACAAGAAAACAAACAGTTTTCTGTGCACAAGAAAACAAACAGAATAAAAGAACACTGTTAGATGCAGCAGTTGAAAATGCAAATGACCAAAAACAAGATGCAGGAGGTCAGGATGCTCTCAAATGAGCATCAGAAAGAAAAAAAAAAAAAAACATAAGCAGCTTCTAAAGATGGCGGACATTTCTGAGCATCATTAGAAAATAGCCTCCGCTGACCTTTGGAATGATGTCTCTGGTGTCATTGCTACTCCAGGGCAGCTTGTTCTCGATGCGCACACCAAGGAACCAGAAGCTGGAGATCCTTTCCACACAATACCTGCCAATGAACAAGGTCTGGAGTTCTGCTTTCATCCTCCTGAAATCAAAGACAATCTCCTTCATCATAGTGCTGTTCAGGACAAGGTTATTCTCCATGGGCCACACTTTCATCTCGTACAGTTGTATGGAGTTGACCCAGGGACCGAAGATCTTGGTGAAGACCTTAACCAGCGGCACAATTCTTCCACACCTGTAAGGAGACATTGTGAGGGCCTTACTGGGGCCTACAAAATGCTTTTTTATTCTGAAGATGCAGAACTTTAACTAACTGGGTCAGCAGGTCAATGTGCAACAACGGGGTCAGCGATACCTGATAGATACAAAGAGAGTGTAGCCCAAACAGCCCTAGGAGGGCCTTTTAAAAAGCTAGACTATCCCCTGAGATGCCCTCTATAGACCCCTTCATGGCCCACTTCACTGTGACGTCACGACGTTAGCGGGAGACGAAACAAATGGAAGCTGGAGGCGTTTTGAGAATGTCGTCTTGTTGTGTTTTTGGGTGCCAAAGCCGCCAAAGCAAAATCAAAAGGTTGAATATTCATCGCATACCAGCCACTTTGAGTCAGAGTAATTGTAGACGGCTTTAGTTAAATGCAATCAGAGGGAAGGACTGGATCTAAACGTATCATCAAAAACGCTTGTATTTGTAGCGCACACTTCATATCAGTGAAAGTCTGCACGTTTCACTCATCCATTCCAGTAAAAATAGTCGGCTAAAACAGGCTAACCAGCAATTGCGAGCTAGCGCGTTTGCGATATTTTGCCTCCAGCTAAGCCCCGCCCCCCAAAATGGTCACACTGTTTACAAGCCGTGAAGGGGTCTATAGACACTTTCACTAATGGATCTTCCCAGCATTTCCCAGCATTCTGAACCCTGCACCCAGTTCATCGCAGGACCAACAACCAAAGGACCAACAACCATTCACACTGACATCTAATCACATTGATATTTTTATTAGTTTCACTTCATGCAGGTGGATGATGAATTGTATTTTCATGCCTTGTGTCTGCCACCATATAAGGCACCTCCATACCAAACTTATTCTGTGCTTGGGACTGACTATCATACTGTATATTCACTCAGTGGCTTAATCAGCAGCTGATTTTCCAAGAAAATCAAATCCTCTCCAAGGCTCTTTCTACAAACAGCAACTCCCAAACAGTTGATGTGTGTCAGTTTACAGGGAAGCTGGAGAACCGTGTGCATAAATCCAGTAACTTGGGTCTTTTTCTCATTGGACGGCCAATCACGCAACACACTATTCTGCCACACACATGTGGCCCACATGCAAATCTTATAATAAACCAGTAAAAGGATGTATTGGTCATGTGTCTCACCTGTTACAAATCATCCCTACCCCCCTCCCTGTGTATTTAAACCCACCTCCCCATCCCTCCTGTGCCAGACTGCTGGGTACAAGCATCCAGGATGTTCCTTCTGTGTTGCTTGCTTGTTTTTGTGTTATTGTGTTTTGGATTATTCATGTTTGGATTTTGGATTAGATTCTGTTCTTCGATTGGGACTTGTTTGCTGGTTTTGGGTTGAACTCATTGAGCTTGTCTGGTGTCAGTCCACACTGAAATCCTGTTTAACGCAGTCCTTCACACAGCTGCCACCTCTCTTGGTCTCTTTCTCCATTTTCTACACACTCACCACTACTATAAAAATGTATTTATGTACCACATATACCAAAATGGGCATTTGTGCACACTTCAGGAAGTAGGATATCTTTAATTCACGTACTACGACCTTGAAGTACCCTCTCAGCATCAGCATACTTTAGCTGGTGTAACGCCTGTTTCTACAGTAAAACAAGATAGACTATATTTCAAATCGAAACAAAATTACAAAATTTGTCTTGAGAAAAAAAATTTGGGAACTGATTATGTTTAAAAACACATTTCATTGTCAGTTATACTAAAGATTCAAAGGATTACTAACAACATTTAACAACATAGGTTGAAGCACTCAGGTCCTGAAGTAAAGTTAAAAAAAGAACACAAGTAATGTATGAAATAAAATGTAGTGGTAATAATAATAATGTGTGATTAATATAATTGTGATTAATCATAATTAACAGACAACTAACCTGTGATTAATCAAATGAAAATGTGCAATCATTTTACAACTTCATAACTTGAAATAGTCAACATTAATTGCATATTTCTTATGTAAGAGGATACCACAAATAAACCAAACTTCAAAAAAAAAACCAAAACAACAACAACAACAACAAAAACTTTACAGCTTTACAACCAGCAACTCTGCCACACTTCTAAAACCTGAAGGTTGAATTATTGGAATGATAAGAAAGTTGATTTACAGGCTATCCAGAGGACATCAGTATCCACCATATCTGTATCATCTCTGGCATGTTCCAATCCAGGAGCAACTGCTGGCTCAGAACCGGCTGAACCCGAGTCAGAAAGGTGAAACAGTCATTTCTGTTTGTTTGGTCAAGTTTTTTGGGTTTTTTTTTTTTTGCCCAATAAAAGTTATTATTTGTTGCATCTCGCATGTTTATATATGCTTTGAAAATTCCATAGCACTCCATAGCTTTCTGCCTGAATTTGTGGCACTTATCAGATCCGTACATAAGGCTATGCAGTCACAACAACTCAACAACAGTTTAAGACACGCAGAAATAAAAAGGCTTCCTCCGCCGCCCCATCCGTCAGATGGCATTAGTCTGGGCTTGCATAAAACAAAAAAAAAAAGCTCAAAATCTTAAACAAATATCTGAACAAGGCAGAACTCTGTCTAGTATGTAACAGCCCTCCCACCCACTCACACACATACACACACCTCCTTATTCTACACACCAACTAACTTCAACCACCATATGCCAGAAATTATCATACAGGTATTTCTTTGTATCCATATTTAAACATGACCGAGAAGAATTGAGCCTTTATATGAAAGAGTGGCGGTGTGTTTATCCAGCAGTGCCAGCACCAGGAAAGAAGAGAAACCTCACACTGCTGCTGGTGGAAGCAGGAAAGGGTCAGAGACTGAAAGCCTGGCAAAAGGAATGAATGGAGACTGACAGAGAGAGAGAGAGAGAGAGAGAGAGACGGAAAAAGAAACCCTTTGAGAGACAGTAATTTAGAAACCTGGAATTTTTATGATTTTACTGCTTTTGGGAAAACCAACTTCTGGCTCAAGCGCGTGGATTGAAGTCAAAGACATCTTTTACCATTAAAGTGTGTGTGTGTGTGTGTGTGTGTGTGTGTGTGTGTGTGTGTGTGTATGTGTGTGTGTGTTTGTGTGTGTGTGTTCTTGTACTTGCTACATACTGAGTACCGCAATTTTCATTCTATTAGCAAAGTGTGGACACTCAAGAGATTTTGGCTGGTCCTCACAACTGCTTAAAAGGCCTGTTTGGGTTAAGATGTGTATTAGGGTTGGGGTTAGAATTGGGTTTAGGTTAGGGTTAGGATGAGGGTTAGGGTCGGGGGTTAGCACCCTTTTCCTTCCATCTGCTGTGATTATCTTCAATCAATGGGTGGTTAAGTTCACACTCTAACTGTGCTCGAGCTCAGTTGTGTCGAGCTCTTTTCGTGGTAGCTTTTCTTGTCGAGGACTTCATGTCAAGTGACTTCTGATAGGAAATAACGCAGCTGACTGGTGCAATGACAATTTGATAGCAATTTGAATTCAACGTCAATTCAATTCAACTTTATTTATATTGCATCTATTATATTCGTCATTGTCTCTAGGTGCTTTGCAGAAACCCATAGCCTGGCCCCCAACATGCAACAGTGGCAAGGAAAAAGCCTTTAACAGGAAGAAGTCAGTGTAACTAAGGTGAGATCTATTAATGAGAATAGAATAATGACTGTAACTACAGAATTACTGAGTACAGACTTTCTCAAATAGGAAGTGTTTAAGTCTAGTCTTAAAAATAGTTGTTATTCTGCCAGTTTTACTTTTAGAGACGCTGGGAGCCACAAGTAAACGAGCATTCTGAGAGCAGAGTGATCTGGTGGGTTGGTATGGTGCTACTAGCTTCTTCAGATACGATGTAGCTTGGAAGTATTTTTTATTTCTCTTCTGGATTTGAGGACTGATATTGATTCAGATTCAGCCCAGGAGAATCACTGTACTCTTCTGCAGGTATCATTGGCAAATCAGAGGAAAGGACAACAGTTTTGGAACAAACAAATATACAATCAAATAATTTATTAAACAACATTTATTTTACATATTACCAAGTTATAACTGTGAGAGATAAATGGGAGAAAGAGAGCATTTGTGTGGTTTTGGACTGTTAAGATGGCTGTCGAGTCCTTGGTGCAAGACGACTGAGGTCTGGATGCCATAGAAACTACCCATTGGGCCCCTTTTAGTTAAAACACCATCTACACCATCTACACACACACACACACACACACACACACACACACACACACACACACACACA
>BJFM01001755.1:114516-136551 GCA_016586285.1 Arothron firmamentum
ACACACACACACACACACACACACACACACACACACACACACACACACACACATAGATCCTTGTACTTCTGACTTTGTGAGGTCTTTGATAACTCTAACTCTAACCAGTCCAACTAACGCCCGGCCCCTAACCCGAACTCAATTCTAACCCCAACCTTGAAACTTAGTCTTAACTCTAAAAACAGTCCTTTGAAGTTGTGGGGACTAGCTAAAATGTCCTCACTTTGCTAGTAGAATACAGCTTTTGGTACTCAGTATGTTCTCTCACACACACACACACACACACACACACACACACACACACACACACACACACACACACACACACACACACACGAAACATGTCATGTTTCTGTTGGCCCACCCGACAGGAATTTTGTGTATTTGTGGAGGATGGATGGGAAGAATTTTAGCAATGGCGCTTAGAAAACATGGAACACCTTGGAAGCGGAATTCCACGAGACCCAGAATTTTTTGATTTGTTTGCTTTTTTGAAATAAATGAAGTACAAACTGCAGAAAAATCTAAAGAATTTCACAGTTTCTCTAACATAATGAATAACAGTGTTCTTCAGCAGTCTCCCACATGGCTGACCCTCCATTTACCCCGAGCCAAATCTTTTCACCTACTCTAAATACTCCCTGTTTGGCAAACAGAAACTTGTTGATTATAAGTCAGAGTCAGGCTATAGCATTACATCGTTGCAGACAAATATCCAGGGCCATGACACCATCCTTGGCCTTCATTATCTAATTGGAGTGTGACACCATGACATTTTTTTCTTTAAACAATATTCTAATTCTCTGAGATCTGGGGTTTTCGTGAGCTCTCAGCCCTCATCATCCAAATTCAAAGTAATAACACCTCTCCCCTGCCCTCCTCTCCTCTCTTCTCCTCTCCCCTGAACAAACCACAAATGTTACACAGAAAACGCAAAAAAGTTTAATTAGTAGCCTTACAAATGCATCTCATTATTACACAGTTACAGTATTTGTGTATCTAGCGCTTCAAGCATGAAAAGCATGACAAAGTCAAACACGTAAACATTAACATGAATCAGGCCAGATAAAAACACTGGCGTTATGTTATTACACTGTCCGGATCAGGAATGACCCAGATCAGGAATTTCCGTGCTTTGCTGACTCATAAATCTATTATTTTTTCAAAATCTGCCTCCGTGATTTGGCTCTATGATATATATGAAACATCTGTCAAGGCTAAATAGATGTTTTCAATGTGACGGGGAAATTTCTCTTTCTGGGGTTGTTTAAGGCTCGTAAACACAAGGTGACATGTAGGTTAATAAATGGGGTGGTAATGTACCATTAAAGCTCATATTTCAGCGTTGCCATCATTTTGTGTGGGTGTGTGTGTGTGTGTGCGTGTAAAAGTTATGTTCACATATTACAAATTGTCTCCCTGCGTCTGCTCGTTAAAAGTGCATGAGTCATGCAGTGCTTGTAAATGCCCAGGCAGCCAGTGAGGATAAAGAGGACGAAGAGGAGTCTGAAGGCCTTTCATGTGTATCTGCTGGCACGTTGTGGCGAGTGTGTGTTACTGAGAGGCCGTAGCACAGCCTCACAGCAGATATTTAGCACATTTATGATTTTGTGGTATGAATGGGAGACTGTCTAAACACTGGCAAATTTGTGCAAATAACTGTTGCTAATTAGTGAATGGACTAAGTGTGTTTACCAACATATGTGAGCACTTGGGCTTGCCAAATGGCTGTGTGATGCAATGGAAACTCTGAGTGTGCTGGGCTCTGCTGTCCCACGGAGAAAACTAAACAGCGGTGCCAGCATGTGGGGATCGGGCATCTCTGTGCAAGCAGAGAATTGAAAGTAAAAACCTTTTCCACCTATCCTAATTTTGCTTGAAGCCCCTTTAATTGAGGTGACATTAATCAGTTATTATTGAATGTACACATTTTTGAATGCAGTATTATCATTTTAATTAAAGGGATAATCCAGTTAATCTCCCTGATGTTAACAGCAGGAAAAGGTCAAGTTCATGTACATGTGGTGCATCATTATATCAGGCACTTTGAAAGTCAGAATAATCATGAAAATATGAAATTAGGCTGATCATTATTTTCTGCACCTTGAACTGCACATTTGGGTTTATTTTAAAAAACCCTCTCTGGTGTATAAGATGTGGAGAAAAATACATATATAAATACTGTAAATAATACAATTGTTGAGTCATCACTGCAATGCATGATGAACAGCAGGAAGCGGCATGGTCCTGTTTTAGCAGAACACCAACGGTCTGGACCGGACATGGAGCATAAAGCGTGCTCGGGAAACACGTCCGGATAGAACGACTCTGCTATTTCGACAGACCAAACTATCCAATTCCCCAACCAAGTGATCTGCTGAGCTGACTCATCGAAAAGTTAATAAGGTTATTAAAAAAAAAACTGCACTGGTTGGTTTTCACAACTCAAGGCTCATAGTGTAATGTTGACGGAAAAGGACACGAGGATAACCTTTAAAATGACTAAATGTGTTATGTTAATCATGCGTCTGCTGCAAAAAGTAATTCTCAGTTGCACTGGCAACAACCCAATGCTGTTTTTCTTAATTCATCGCTGTTTATCTGAAGGTTTTATTTATTTTCATTGATAACCCTTTAACTCACCATAAAGGGAAATGATCAGAAACATGAACGTTTGTCATTATGTTAGCGTGATACCTATTACTATAAATAAGAATTGTTGTAATTTTTCTTGGGCCCTGATAAAATAACCAAAAGGGAGGAGCTAAAACCCATAATATTGCCCACCACCATTTGGAATTCAAGAACAACTGTTATGCGTCAGCAACACATGTTATTCCATGCATGAATGCTCAGATAATGATGCACATCCTGGAGAGGCACATGGACTCCTGACAGAAACTGTTGAGCTCAGAGTTGTTCAGCTGGTCAAACACTCCGCTCTCAATCATCTCGTTCTGCCACCGGACGGGGACCGCACCGGTGCTGAACCCCTTGAAGAACAGTTCATCTTTGGCGTCAAACTTAACGTCCTCAACCTCAGAGGTGTTCTTTAACGTGTCCATGTTTTTGGCGTAGATCACATTGGGTTTTGGCACCCAAGGGGGCTCCACCAGCCCCGCCTCCAGATGGTGGAAATTGATTCCCTTAAAAAAGGCATGGTTTCGAGGGTCATCACCTCTACTGTTAAAAAGACACAATAAATGTTAGGTTAAACAAAATGTGCAGTTGAAAGGTACTCAGAATCTGAATTGCTTGATACACCAAATAGAGTGAAGGAATGGAAACACAGCAGGAGATGGTTAAAGTGTATTTTGTTATTTTGAAGGCTGGAAGAATCCTGCAAACATACAAGAATGTAGACATGAACATAACACATTAGCACAGGTAAATAAAGATGTTGAATTCTCTTTTACTTTATTATTTTAACCATTCTGAGGAGGGCACAAAGCTATCGACCTGGAGAGTCAAAAAGAAATGCAAATGAACCACAATGATGGAGAGGATCCTCAATAGACTGGGAACCCCAGAAGATCTGAGCTCTCAGAGAACTTTAACGGGACCTTAATAAACTTGTTGGGTCAAGGCTTGTTTACAGTTATCATTTAGAGGATGTCCCAAATATGTATGGAAGCAGCTGCCAGTCCATAAGAGTGTCACAGTGTCTTCAGGAACCAACAGGGGATTCAAAACACAATAGTTTTTTTAAAAAATTGATATTATTTATAAGGTATTCTTACCGGCATCCGAGGCGATTTTGCACCTTCTTTTTCAGAAAGCGACCGATGAGATCCTTGATGGGAGCGTCAAAGTTTCTGTGTTCAAACTTGCACTCGTCTTCCAGAGTGCGACGCGTCACCTCATCATTCTGCACCTTTTCTTTGAAATCTTTAAAAGGCAAGCGGGCGGCCACCATCTCGTAGATGCTGCAGCCAACAGACCACCAGTCCACAGATATGCTGTAGTTCTCCTGCCTCAGAATCTCTGGAGCCATGTAACCAGTTGTACCTGCCTGAGGACACAAACGACAACAGCAAAAAAGCTTCAAAATGAGAGGTTTTTTTAAATGTTTTTCTTTCTTCCCAAAGAAAATATTACTGACATTTTTTAAAACGGCCAACTGATTGAAACATCATGCATAAATCTCTTAGAAGATATTTGAATTGAATAAATTAAACCTACATTATGTTGGAGTGGTGAAAGAATTTTAATCCATCTCTTTTTCCTTTAACTTTACATAAATTTGTGTGAACTTGTGCCCCACATTTACGGAAGTGCTACCAACCTCTCAGTTAATCAATAATAATAAACAGTAAATAGTTGTGATGGAAATGCAAAGCACACAGATTACCTGGATTTTACTTTTAACTAAAAGATAGGTGAAGTTCTGGTATCCTGGAATTGTGGGTAGAAAAGCATCTGATCATTCAAAGATGTTTAACCCAGAAGTTACCTCTGCTCTAGTTTTTCAATGTCATTCTGTGGTAATACATTTCTAAACCTGTCATAGAAATTAAAAAAAAGGTGCTCATATAGACCTGTCCAGTTTGTGAGACCTGAACTTGGTCAAAAGTTACAACAAGATTCCTCAGAGTCAGACTGGACACCAAGAAATACCATCCTATGTTTTGAATGAAATACAATGATCCTGGTTTTGTCTGAATTAAGAAGGAGATATTAGATCATCCAAGACTTCATGTCTTTAAGACAAGTCTGCACTTGCATCAACTGTCATCGGCAATGCAATCATTCAGACCACACAACTAAACAATGCTTTCTGACAGAAACATGTAGAAGGTAAAAAGGATTGGTCCAAGTATAGAAGCCTGTGGAACTCCATGACTAAGACCACTATATGAAGAGGAATCATCATTAATATCAAACAAACCAAAGTCAAACTGATAAATTACAGGGACATGACCGATCCCAGTGCTTGCCCTCTAATCCCAACTTCAGGCTCCAGGCTCTGTAACAGGAAGATGAGATTCAGCTGTATCAAAGCTCTGTACTGGTTCTGCTGAGGTCCAGCAGAACCAGTATAGAGACTAGTCCATCGTATAAAGCTATGGAACAGCCATCTCAAACAAGTGCCGTTTCTGTACCGACTCCTTCTCAAGAACTGTACAGATAAAGGCCAGGCATACAATATAGTTGTGGTTTCTAAGCAACAGTCTGATTACTGCAACCTTGAAAGCCAGGTCTTTGTAACCTGTTGCTAAAGAGAACCATGGTTGACCTAAAACAGACCTTTCAGTCAGGGCAAACTATGTGTGTTTAGTCAGTGTGTTTGTGTCTGAAAAATTGATAGGCTTAGATTGTCTATTGAGAGAAAAACGCTCAGTTAAAACAGTGAAAGTAAAACTGTTTAAGCTCTAACAATAGGTAGGATGGCCTGACTTTATATTTTAAGTTTAAGAGTAAAGAAACTCTTAAGGGAATTCGGAAGTTCTTCCTGTTTTCTTCAATTTAAGAAGAATGATGGCCATTCAGGGGACCCATTTTTAAGTTATCAGAACATTTCCAACATTCCTGCTGAGTGTCCTGAACTGTGACTGATACCAAGAATCAAACCTCCACTGATCCGTGGCAATTTTTCCAATCACATGATCTATCATACCTGAAACATTGAACTATTGTTTACTTGGTACCAAAATAAAAAGTAACAAAAAAAATAAATAAATAGAAATGGTGAAAATAAAGGGAAAAAAAATATAATGCTCAGAAGACTTTTGTTTTATTCTCTTCTTAAATTACAAACACCATATTCAAAATCCTATCAAAGACATTAAACAATATATATATATATTCTTTTTTTTAATTCCTGAACATGACCCTGGCAGTTATGGTTCAAGGTGTGGTATTATTTCGTTTCAGGATGTAGTATAATTATGATAGATTTATCCAGTTACATGGTGCCTTTTTACAGCAGAAGTTCTGTTTCACTGTACAGAAAAACCAAAATAATAAAACATTTTTTTCATAAGGGCACTTCTCACACTCAGGGACACTTTAAATGATAAATCTGAATAAACAGATAAATATAAAATAATGGAAAATGATGCATAGATACATATGACATGAAATAAAGGAGGCTGGGATATTACAGGGAGATTCGGGTTTTGAATCTTGATTTAAAGAGAGGGCCAGAGTCAACTGTTTGATTATAACTTACAACTCCACTTGCATTTATTTTTACACTACAGTTGGCTGCTAGTTTACATTGTAATATTTGATAAACATGTGTCTATTCCAGCCACTCTGGTCCATTTTTACTTTATAATGGGGCTATTCTTGTCTCTGCCATCGACCTGAACCACCTAATGCCCTTGGTTTTTTTTGGGTTTTTTTTAATACTGTATATGCAATAACATACTGAATGTTTTACCTGTGTATAATTAATTGAAAAGAAAATTTCCCTGCTATTTATTTATTCACTGGTACAAAGGGAACAAGCAAGAATAAAAATACCTAACATTCAGTACCAATCATTTTCTTTACGGGAAATATAAACCCTTTACTAAATAATTTTAACAATTTAAGCCTGCCGACAGGGAAGGTTGAACCTGCAAATCTTTTTATCTAATAGAAATTTAAGCAGAAAATTAGGGTGGGGGTGGGGGGTGGTTATTAAGATAAACATGATCTATCTAGTTATAACACAGATAATACTTTTAGGTGTGATTACATTTTGTATATGCACCTCTAGGTGGGGCTAAAGCTCTCTTTGCGGTACTGTCTTCGTTTGGGGCAGGTTTGCAACATGAACAACAGCGTTCTCGACTTCAGGCTGGAAAATAGATCAATGCATCTACAAGAAAGAGAAAAACAGAGAAGTTAGGATGATCATAGTTCTTGAGAAGTAACATTACTGTATTTTTATGAGTCTTTAATACAGAGAAACACTGCTCCAAAGCACCAAACCTGCATCAAGTTACACTGACTGAAGCTACTAGTGTTCAGATTTCTGGAACTTTATTGTGTTGATATTTACATTATTAATTTCATTTATTTATTATTGATTTACATTATTGATTTAATTTTTATTCTCAGGTGGATAATCTATAAATGGATTGCACAAAATTCCATATTAAAGGAACAGCATAATATTTGTAGTATTAGTCTCCCATGTACTGATTCCATAGGTATAAATTTGATCAAGAATTTATGATAAAAAAGAGTTTCATTCATCTTCAAACACAGCAAGAAAATGACAGACCTTTTCTGTTACAAGGTGGGTCTTGATAAAGGTATTTCTCAATACAATACAAACCAATTTAACAGCATTTATGGTGGTAGCTACCATGTGCTGTTTACATCTAGACTAGTCTGACAAGATACTAAATAGCAAAGTAATCTTTACTCAGGTTAAATTCCCATTTTTAGTGGGGACTAGTGAAAACATACACAGTGAGAATACATCATAATACATGTGGCAGTACACTAAAATTTTATAATTACATCTAATGACTAGATCGATCAAGAATTTGATTAAAAAAATATTTTTTATTTATAATTTTAAATTGCAGGGAATTCACCTTTTTGATATCACAATGAAACCAACAATTTCACAAAAAACTTCTTGCGTTTAAGATTTGAATGTGTATTTCAATGGCAAAATAAAATTTTATATTTTTTAGCATATATATAAATATTCTGTTAGCTAACTTGATATAATGCATGTTTCATTTCCATATCTCAGAGAGGAAAAGCACCACCTACCGCAGTCTCGTCAACAGTGCCTCCTTATCTTGATTTTTCATGGCGGTCGACAATCGACTTTAATTTGCGTTACCGCCGCCTACCGGACTGGAGGGTGTAGAGTTTTTAAATATGTGTTACCGCCACCTACTGGACTGGAGCGTGTAGCGTTGTTAAAAAAAGTTTGAAGCAAGGTCCCTCTCACATACAGTATATTAAACAGACATACAGGAGCATGTACCACACAGGCCATAGTAAGAGAGAGAGAATTGTTTGGCAGTGAGCTTTGCAGTCCAAGCAATAGACAAGCTTCCACACTAACCTTCTGGCAAATCTTTTTACCCTTTGGCAGCTCCACAGCCAATCCAAAGTCTGACAGGCGACATTGTCCTTTGGCATCCAGAAGCACATTCTCAGGCTTCATATCTCGGTACACAATATTCATTGCATGTAAATGAAGTATCCCGGTAGTTATTTGGGCAACATAGTATACAATGCGCTCCATACGGATACCCCGCTTGCCCAGGTCATAGATATGGAAATTCAGGTCTCCACCATTCATAAGGTCCATCACCAAGCATAAGTGTGTCTTATCTTCATAGGCATAAGCCAGATTAATGACGAAGCGGCTGTTGGCCTTTTCCAGTATCTGCTTCTCTATGAGGGCAAGCCTCTCTCCACCTTTCTTCTTCAAGCGCCTTTTATCCAGTTTCTTGCAGGCGTACATTTGGCCTGTGTGTTTAACCTGTACAGCACAAACCTGCAAGACACAATAAAAATGTATTTTCTGTTTTATATGGTGCCATGTTTGGTTCTACTTTGAAAACAAGAATTCATACTAAAAAAAACAAACATATTTGCGGTTATTATATCCAATTTCTCATATTACTGAAACGTTTAATTGCTAAGTAATTGCACTGGTAGAATGCACTCAATTAAAGTACTAGTACATTCAATTTATTAAAAAGTTAGTAAACCCACACCAATTCAAATAATATACATTTAGTCAATTCAACAGTATGAAATTTAATAAAATTCAGAAATAAATCATTTCAGCAATTATTTAGGACAGCGTATGTAGTTTTGCAGTGCAGTGAAACCCCAGTATTTTAAATTATTTAGCAATAAAGTCAGTCAACAAATTGATAAATAAGGCAAATGAACCGTACAGATTATGGCAGGATTACTCGAGTTATTATTAAATAAAAATAATAATCAGAATGGTCTTTAACAAACGTAGTCTGGTTTTCATTCTTAGCCCTGGTATTGGTAAAATAAACAGTCAGACTAACTTCTTATTAGCTGAATTATCATACCAATACTTTGACAACACAATTCCAGGGTACGTATATTTGAATAAGCAAGCATACATTCAATTAATCATTAATATTTCAAAAAAATGTTCATCAAGAATGAATAATTGACATGTGCACCTACCTCACCAAATCCACCTTTTCCCAACGTCCTGAACTCATAGAAGTATTTTCTAGTGATCTTCTGCTTTTCATACTCCTTCCACTGCAAGAACCTGTAGAATAATCGACTTTTCAGATACTCCGAGAAAGGTAGGCCCTTCAGGAACTTTCTTGTTGCCTCTCTCAGGTGGTCCATTGCTGCCTCATCGAAGTCGCTGCTTGATAAACTTGTGTATTTCTCTGCTGCGTCTCCGGTGAGAGACAGCAGAAAACTCCTGGACTCAGGTTGACAGAACTTGGCGAGGACGCTCAGTTTGGCCTTCTCTTTAGCTTCGTCTTCAATATATTTCCAGCTGTCGAGCTCCTCCAAGAGCTTGGCTGCTGCTGCATACTGGGAGTTGGAGTCAAGGAGAAACTGATGGAACAATTTCCTCCCGATGGGCTGCTGCTCACACAGCGACTCGTAGCAGCTTCCTTCTGACTCCAGGAGGCTGGAGGACGTTGGCCTTGGTAAAGACATGGAAGGTCTCCTGCTATCCGTCTGCCGAGCATCCAGGTGGGTTGTGTTGACCACCAAGCTGTTCAGATACATCAGGTCACCCACAGCCACTGTATGCTACAATGTCCCCATTCATGATCAACTCCAGCCCAGCAGCTCAGCAGCCACTCTCAGAGGTTCTAGGACCGCAACTAGGACCCGAAGACGGTTCGCTGCTCGGCTAACTGCAGCGCCCGTGGGGATTTCTTATTAGCTTAGACTTTGCATGCTTATTTGTAGACAGTGTGAAGGGAAAGCAACTTATGTTGCTTGAACCTAAGAGGCTTTTGGGATAGTCTATCTTTAGAAGGACTTGTGTGAGTTAACTGGACTACCAGGATGACATGATGCCTTGACATCTGACCTGATGAGTATTTGCTTTGCAGCTTTATGACCATGAAGAAAATCTGCATTCCTGCAACAAGGTACAGAAAGTACCGTAGCTGTTTCAGGACAAAGGACAAAGGTTTACGAAGTTTTTACTAACTGGTTGAGTAAACAGCTGAGAATGTGATTTCCCTGAGCTTTTGGGAAACAGAACACTTATTCTTCACAGGAAAATCTGGTTAAGATTAAATAATTAATTTTCCAAACCCACAGATATAAACTAGAAAAGCACTTGGAGAGCACAGACCTCCGGAAAGCAGCTCCTTTTCTCCACATATTGTGACTTACAAGTAAACTTACTGGGTTGCTTTATGCTCAAAGCCCCGTGGCTTTGCCCATACAGCAATTGTAAGATGAATGCTGACTGGAAAAACATTAATGATATCAAGACTACTGGAGAGCAATCTATGTGACATTCTGTCTTTAATGGGATCTCCTTATAGCTCAACTGCTGCTGGTCCATTTCATCTCTCCACCTATCTTAATGTGATGCCACCGAGTTATTGCGTTCAACTGGGGTGTTGACTGGAAATTCACCAGATATTTGTGTTTGAAGGGAAAACTAGACTGAACAACGCCCTTGCAGCCTTTGGAGGACATGCAAATTTCACATGAAGAATATCTTGGACAAGTGTCAACCAATAATGCACCATTTAAACATAAGCTTACGAGCATCTTTCACTTTGACTAGCACAGTTAACACAGAAGGAGTTATCATGAACTTACTAAACTGCACTGTTAAAAGAACTTACTAAAATGCACTCTTACAAGAACTTTTTTTTAAAAAAAAAAAAGCAAAAAGAAAACAACTTTATGGAAGAGTAGATAAGAAAAAAATCTGTTATATATTGCAATTAAACACTTTAGTTTTACAAAAAAAAGTTAGCTATACTGTACAGGATGTGCTAAACATAACAGGACAATTCAGTAAAGTTAAAGTGTGACAGACACCCAATGCCCCTCACAAATGAAACATGTAGTTTGGAGCTATAACTCCACATTGATTTAATTCCACATCCATCAATGGCACAGCCAACTGTCTGTGCTCTCTATACAGTCAGAAAGTGTAGCCCAGCTGTCCATGAAAAGAGGCTCTGCACAAGATTCTGCAACCATCACTGCCAGGTCGGAGACCGTGCTGGAGTGTGCACAGATGGGATTACCATTTGCAGACAATCAGTCCTTCTGACAGGCCTCATTTGCCAATTCTCTGGACTACCCAGTCCTGCTGGCAGAGGGGACAGCGGTTGTTCTGCTTCACCCAGAGAGACATGCAGCAGTTGTGGAAAGAGTGGTTGCATTCACCCCAGACAACTGCAAAAGGAAAGTAAATCAATTTTAAAGAAATTATACTTATTGGATGTGCGCATAAACTACGTTCACCTAATCCATAAATGATCATACCGTCACATTTTATCTACATATAATATGGATATAATATTCCTCACTGTAAAACGTAGCAAAGGACTTGTGTGCTATAACAAAAACACGCAACCCTCTTTGATATAACTGTGAGTTCGACGCTTGAGCTGCCGCTGATAGCCGATGCTACCATGTTTAGCATTAGCCTGCTAACGGTCTGTGTGCTACAGATAAAGTCATTGAAAGCTGCTCACCAACACAGTCCTCCTGCTTGTTTTCCGCCTGACATCGAAGACAAGCGTCTGTTGGTGGAGACAAATAAACATGTAGTGTCGTCTGGGATTGATTCTCGACAGTTATTCAAATGACCTGTGCTTATTCGTGACGATAGCTGCGTTAGCATTAGCAGGCTGGTTAAAAGTCTAACCGTGCGTTCTTCCGACTCACCCATCACTTGAACGCGACAAATAGCACAAGTGTCACACTCGACGTCCCAGCTCCACATAGCGACAGCATTCCATTTCTTTAGGGAAAACATTTTGTCCCCGCTCGACTTGGAGCCTAAAGAAGTGTTGTGAGAGAGAACTACACTCGATTCCTCACTGTCATCCATCTCTGCTGCGTAATATCATAGTGACGTTAATCTAAACAAAATGGACGGTAGTCGCTGCTAATAGCGATAGGAACGCTAAAACTGACCGAGCAGAGGTTTAGGCTCACTATCGACAACAGATGGGGCTGTTTACCAGGAGATTAAACATAATGGCTACAATAATTTTAGTAGAAAACATATTGCCTCTAATTTCAGATAAACTCAGTAATAGATTGTTATTTTTTTTATTTTATTTTATTTTTTCCTAATTAAAAGATACTGAGTTCTGATCGAATTATGCTGTGATTAGGCATGCAGATTGGGGGAGTTTGGGTTGAATTTAACATAAATTAAATAATACATGTAGAAGACTTTAAAACAACTAGAAATAGAAAATCTTTCTTGTCCCTGAGGGGCAGTTTGATTTGTGATAGCAGTCAACAGCCAAATTCACAGCATAAAAACATTCGATAAAAATGACAAATGTCATGAGGTGAGTTATCAGGATGCACAGTTCAGAAACACAATCGGAGTCTTATTTAAAAACCTTACAGCAGAGGGAATTAATAATCTGAAGTATTTGTTTGATTTGGCCCTCTTAGGAAAGGTATGCCGCTTTCCTGACTGAAAATGTTGAAACTCAACATGGAGAGGGTGATGTGGGTCCACCAAGGTGACCTTTGCACTCTGTATGATTTCTTGCAGGATTTACACTATCAAGCTGCTGCATACTTGTGCCAGTGACTGTTTTGGAAAAATGTAATAATACTTCCCAGCCGATTTTCATTAGTGTTGCTGAGGTTCCCTGCAAAAGTTAAAATCGACTCAACCAAAGATAAACAGAACTTTTCCAGAAGCAATCTCTTGCATTAAAAAACTTTTTTTTTAAATTAACATTGGGACAATTTACAGTCTCAAGTCAATCTAATGAAGATGTTATTAGACCGTGAGAGGAAATGTTAGCACCTGGAGAAAACTCACGCTGGGAGAGCTAATAGGTTGGCTGTGTGTGAAATTGCTCCCTTTTACTTGTCTGGAAGTTAAGGATCGCTGTGGTGCATGCAGTGTGTTAGATAATGCGATGTGAAAAGAAGCTGATGGTCCCTCACTAAGCAACATCATCCTTTGTGGTCACGCACAAGAAGCTAGACATTTATTGTTAAGTTCATCTTTGAGAGCATTATAGCACATCAGCAAACAAATGACCAATCAGTGTATTTAACTTACTCATAAATTACAAAGGTACATAACAAATCCAAAGTCAATCCAGAATCCATATTCATTATACAATGCTATGAAACTTTATAGATTTCAGTTTATTGTTGAGTTCATTAAATAGCCCATTTGTGTCCGTGATCAGTGATTAATAAATGAGTAATTCAGATAGAAAGATTCTCACTCCCTGCAAAGGGAAATAATCATGCATTTATCAGATGCTGCTGAAGCGTCAAATACAGTTGCAAGTGTTACAGTTACGTGTTAAATCCATCCATCATTAATGTGAAGAATGTCTGACTAACTGTGATGAGAATTATGATAATCTACATCCCATTCTTCAACAGTACTCTGCAAGAGCTTTATGGCCTCTTACACACCAATCTGGGGAAGAAAAAAACCCCAAAACAAAACCAAAAATCTTCCCACCTTGTGTAACATGATCAACTGTTGTTTCAGTTCCCTTCAAATGTAACTCCTCGTCTATGCTTCCCAGTTTTAAACTTTCAAATTGTACTGATATCTCTGCATATCTAAGCCTTTACCTGCTGACCAGGTTCTTTACCTGGAAGCTTTTTACCATGCCTCCCTTCATTGTTCCCCATAATGTTGTTACAGAGGGGCACCCCAGGGCTCCATCAGGGGTCTTTGTTCTTCTAGCTGCTTGCTTGGCAGATGTGATATGAAAAAAGTTTAATTTAATTAAGTTCATCTTATACTACTACTACTACTACTACTACTACTACTACTACTACTACTACTACTACTACTACTACGACTGCAATAGTTCTTATTGTTATTAATGTTGCTGTTAATACAATATTTTTCAAGAAAGTTAAAAACACTCCACAGAACACAATCAGTTTCCATAGTAGTGTGGTCACAGTCATTTTGCACAAAGAGTGGCCTGGAAAGGCTCCATCTGTCTTGATCACAGATTTTGTAAACTAAAAAAAAACAACAAAAAACCAAAACCTAAATCTTAAGGCAATACAGCTATTATTTATTTATTTCTGTTTTTGCACTTTACCTTGGTAAATCTTTGAAGGGCAAATTGACTTCCAGGCTTCCAGCATCAGGGGGGCTTTCAGATGCCTTCACCATGTACTGTAGGATAAAGTGATGGGCCACAAGAGAGAGGAAACAGGAAGTGAGCTGAGTAATAGTAACGGTATAATTTTATTTAAATGAGGATTCATTTTTCTGTAAACAGCTGCTTGTTTCTAGTCAGACTAAGGGGTGCTGGAGCGGTCTCCAGCTCAGCTATTTACTTTATAAATGGATATACTCTAAGTGTAGAGTATTTTTCAGGAAAGTTAAAAACACTCCAGAGAACACAATCAGTCTCATTTGTACAGTGCAGTCACAGCCAGTATTGATTATTGTAACTCTTCTTGTCGGCTGTAGAAACAGCAACTCAGGAGGAAAGAAATCAACAAACATCCAGTCTGTCGATACGCTAATGTGTCAAGAAAATCATGCATTATGAACAAAATGCTCTTCAGTCCACTGTACCGACCTCTGTGAACGGAAGGATTAAATGGTGAAGTTCAAATGCATGATATAAGAGGAGTAGCCATGCAGTATTGAAGATGCAAGAATAAAGTGATCTTCAACTGATGACCAAAACAACCATGCATCCTCAGGCGGTGGGGTTAAGGAAAGAAATTAGGAGAAATAAATGATCCGGGAAAAACTAACGGCTAGGCCAAACGATGTGCAAACAACAGTCTGAAGTTCTAAAACTGGACGTCACTCAGCTGTTAAACACGGTGAGCTTGTTGAAGGCAGATGTGTTCATCAGCAGCCCTGTACCAGTGGTGGAAAGAGGAGAGAAGAGTTTCAGCAGGTTTTTAGCATTAAAGAAGTGGCTCTCATCTGCATACACTGTCCACTCTTTGCACTTCATTGACTTGATAGATGATAGTAGAAGAGAAGAGGCTCTTCTTAGAACTGTAACAAACGACAGGACCCAATCACGATAGGGGCACACTTTGGACTTAAATATCTCCAAGGGTCTGAACATCTCTGAGATTACTGATTCTGACAATGTCATGTCTGATCATGACTGTGTTTTTTTGAGGAGCACTATTTCAATGGCCACAAAAAAATAAAAAAAATAAAAAAAATCAACCTAGGTAATCACAAAATGGTGTTTTACTACAAAACACAAGTCAGATATTTAAACAGGTTTTTCCATCACTTGTCCCATTCTGTAGTTCAGTCAGTGAGCTAGTAGATAGGTTTGATGCTAAAGTTGTAAGGGACATTGAGCCCTTAACCTTTAACACTCTACTAAACTTTAATGAAAGTTATTTCTGCTAAAAAAAGGAAATAAAAAAAAAAAATAAAAAAAAAATATCCTAATCGCTCTTATCTGGTTCAATTCATACAGAACATGGACTACTTCTATCAGTAACTTTAGATATGAGTGGGGAGGAGTTGCATGTGTAGTTCCCCAAGCTTCCATCCTGGGGCCTCTTCTGTTTAACATCTATATGCTCTCAGTGGCTGAGGTTATTGAAAAATGTAAAAATAAGTAGCCAAATAATAATAATCATAATACATTTTATTTGAAAGCGCCTTTTAGGACATCCAAGGACGCTGCACAAGATTAAAGATGAGAACAATAAAAATAACAGAACAATATAATCAAAAACAGAACAGTATAATCAGCAAACACGGTAGGTAATGGCTGGTTATGGAGATGTAAATGGCACGGTGATGCTAAATAGAGTAAACGGTCCTGAACAGGGGAGTTTTGATCTGAAAGTTCAAATTTCAGAGGTCTGGGGGAAGGCATTTCCACGGCTGGGGGGCAGAGCGACTACTGAAGGCCCTGCATGGTGCTGAAGCGGGCAGAGGGGACAGTGAGGTGGATGGAGGAAGAGGATCTGAGGAAGTGGGTGGGAGTGACGGTGTGGAGGAAATCAAACAAATATGTAGGTCCAAGGTTGTGGATGGCTTTAAACTTCATTTCTTTCTTTTTTTTTTTTTTTTTAAGCAATCTTGTCCTTGTTGTCGAAGTAAATGTCTTCTGTTTTTCGTGGTCATTGACAGAAGGTCTCATAATTGGTGAACCTGCATGCACATGCGTCACTGCGGAGCGCTGTGTCAGGGCAGCAACACGTCTGCTCGTCCACGTCATCGTTCTCCAGACAACATTTTTCTGGGCTCCTTTAACACCAGCTTTCATGCTTCCAAACAGCCTGTCTTGGTTTAACCTCCACCTAAGACTCAAGGGAAACAACTTCCAGCTTGGAAAAGTTCTGTTTCTTTCCAAGGTTTCTCCTCTCAATGTTTGACTTCAGTGGGCAAAGCCTCTAAACCATGGGTCCCCAACCTTTTCCAGCAAGTGGGCTGCACGGCCTCCCTGCCAGGGCCCCGCGGGCTGCACGCCACCTTTTAGCTAAATTTTGCTAAAAACAATGATTGAGAAAAACAAATGATCTTCAGACATTAATTTAATGAGAAGGCTGGTGCTGCTTGGCAGAAGCTAGCTTCTGAAAGTTGGGCACCACACTGCTCACAGACAGTAGAAGGGCGCCTTGCGGATGCTCATTCGTGAGTTGGGCTCTCCGTGGGCCGCACGGAAGGTTTTGCAGGCCGCAGGGATAGCCCTGGTTTTCCTAGGCGGGCCGCACCTAATGTTAATTCAATCAGAGCCCCACGGGCCACACCAAGAGGCCTCACGGGCCGCACGTGGCCCACGGGCTGCAGGTTGGGGACCCCTGCTCTAAACCATGAATATTTAAGGGCGGAACAATTTAATGACTATTGCTTTCAGCTGCCGCACTTGTCAAGACCTGCTGATTTGTACGCTGGGATCGACCAAATATGAAATTTCCATGAATCACACAGGCGTCTTTTTGCACCATATGACTCCTGCACTCAGATCTGTGCACATTTCTATGCAAGATTGATACATGAGGGCCACTGTGTGTGCAAAATAAATCTAATTGCACCGACTCCTCCCAAAGCTTGAGTAAATCAGTCTGTTAGTCTCTCAAACAGCTGCCGGAGATGTGTAAGGTGCACCTCTGCTGACACTGGCTACCAGAATGGTACCCAAATAAAAAAACACAAACTACATATCTCGCAGCACAGGGTCCATCAGACACTGAAGCCTCAGCACTGCTCCTTCAAGAACTATGTTATGGTTCTGCACATTTGGGTTTCTGGTGTTTGTTTTGTGTGCTTGTTTCTGCTTTGTCCACTAGGGAGCATGGCAGCCTCGGTCTTCGCTGGTGATGGGGCGCAGCTGTGGCTGATCAGGAATCAGAGGGAATAAGAGGCAGCTGCACCCGAGCACCAGCGCTGGATTGTTTTGTGACCTGCAGAGCAGTAACAGGCTCTTTCCTCTCAGCATAAGGTTTTGGCTGTTTTCTGGATTTTTAACTCGCGTGAGTTTCTGTCTCTGGCTCCAGGATTGCCTCGTTCCCTAAAAGGAAATTTGAACTCTGGTTTGGTTACCCTGTAGTGGAGCACCCCCAAAGGTTTTGGACTGAGTGGAGGTTCACCATGTATAACCAAATTGACCACATGGCTTTTTTTTTTTTTTTTATCTTGGAGACAAAGGATTATTTGGTTGACTGTGGCATGTGATTGTGAGGTCATTAGGTCATATAAAGGCTCTGCTCAGTCTTTCTTCTCTCTCTCTCTCTTACCTTTACTCATGGTGCTCCTACCTTCACTCTTCTCCACCATTCCTCAGAACCCCAAGATATTGAGCTGTAGCTGACCATCTCAGACAGCCTGCTAACAAAAGCAGCTGCTATTCCTCACTGCAGCACCAAATACAAGGTTTACAGTTGAACCTCCTAACCAACCTAACCAAGGAGCCATTTAGCTATTTAGCATTGAGCTGCAACCCACAGGAGTCATTCAGCTAGTTAGCACCAAGTTGCTAAGAAACTAACTCCATGGACTTCAAGGGAGCAACCAGTTTTCCTCCAATGTGTACCACCAGGACCGAATAGCAAAGATCACTTTTCCCCACCCTCAACACACAAACAACCACACACACACACACACACTCAACCACACCCACAGTTGTACAGAAGATAAACTGGAGATAAACTATGTTTTTACCTTTTTGTCAATAATTGCCTTTGAAACATACCTGCTGTTTAGTTAATCTTGCACAAGTGTGAATTTTGCCAACCTCTACATTGTCTAAAACCCCAAATTCCTTCCTTAATCTAGCTGTTAATGTGGTTATTTTGATTCTAGTTATGAAGTCAATTATTACTCTGACTGTAAGGTCTTTCTCAACCCATTCTGACCTGCTTGCACATACTTCTTCATAATCTTTTCCACAATCTCCATTTCTCTGGAGTATTGACCCTTCGTACTTAACGCTGGTTTACTTGTAGTTTTCAAAATTACTAAAAGTAGAATGGGAGGCTGAAACTTGTCCAGGTATGGGAGACTGACTACCTCTCTACTTGTAAGACTAGACTTAAAACCTTCCTCTTTGAGAAATCTTATAGTTAGTAATTCTGCAGTTACTGTCACTGTTCTAGTCAGGCTAATTATCATATTTCGTGTTTAGGGTTACCTCATTTTTAAGCTTGTATCTTAGCTATGCTGCCACAAGCTAATTCTCCCGGGGTACAGAAACATGATCACCTGACCTGACCTACAGAAACATGATCACCTGAGGTTTCTGCCACCCTGCTGATTCAAGGCTGCACCCTCTCCTCTCCTCTCCTCTCCTCTCCTCTCCTCTCCTCTCCTCTCCATTACCTGTATAGTGTTTGTGCTTCTCTCTCTACTCATCTGCCTCTCTCCGTAATCATCCCACCGACCCACTAGCTATGATTGCTCAGTGAAATAAATGTATTTTTCGTTATGTCATATATTTGTTCTCTCCTCTGTCTGTTCTTCCCCTCTTCTCCTTCTTTATCCAGCCTTCCATCAGCAGGAGAGTCCCCCCATATGAACCAGGTCCTGCTTAAGGTTTCTTAGTCTTAAAGGGGTTTTCCTCACCACTGTTGCTTGTTGGGGGCCAGACTGTGGATTCCTGTAAAGCACCTAGAGATGTTTTGATTTTATTAGATGCTATTTAAATAAAGTTCAAGTTCAAAGCCTATAAATCCTCCACTTTCTTTATCTCTAGTAATGTAAGTTTACATAAGTAAGTGCCTCTCATTCACACACATGTATTCTATATTACTTCCACTAACCATCACACTTCTCCACTCTAGGTCATATCTCCACCTCTCTTGGTTCTCCTCCAACTGCACCTTGCGCTTGCCAGAAATTAAAATGTAATCTGCAAACATCAGTGCAAGGACATTCCAGCCTGTTCATCACCAGAGCTAACAAGAAGTCCTGATATAGTCCTACTTCCACCTTGCGCTTCGCTGCCATACCTACAGCACACCTCAGCACTGTCCTATAACCCTCACCCATGTCCTGGACCACTCTAGCATACTTCTCTGCAACACCAGAGCTCCCCGCACGGTAACACTTCCTGTCTTAGCATCCTGTCATATACCTTCTCAAAAACACAAAGTAGCTGTAGTCGTTCTCTTGCCCTCAAACATCTAATTGAACAACATAGTAAGGAGGCCAACAGCTACATCTCCACAGGTATGTCATCAGGACCAACAGCCTTCCCGCTCCTTATCTTCTTCAGTGCCTTCCTATCTGCATTATTCATGCTCTGAGACAGTCACATCTTCTACTCTTTGCTGTCTTTTTCTCATTCATCTCTCCAAAGTGCTGTTTCCATCTTTCCCTCACACTTGTGATTGTTGTCAGTGCATTTCTTTCTTCGTAATCATTGTAATCTGTTTCACATCTCTATCCACCCATTCATCCGTCCATCCATCCATCCATCTTCTGCTTATCCGGGGTCAGGTCGTGGGGCAGCAGCCTAAGCAGGGAAGCCCAGACTTCCCTCTCCCCAGCTACTTCGTCCAGCTACTCCCTCAGGGGAATCCCCAGGCATTCCCAGGCCAGCCGAGAGATATAGTCTCTCCAGCGTGTCCTGGGTCTTCCCGGGGGGCCTCCTATCCAAGGGACGTGCCCTGAACACCTCACCAGGGAGGCGTCCAGGAGGCATCCTAACTACATGCCCGAGCCACCTCATCTGGCTCCTCTCGAAGGCGGCTCTACTCTGGGCTCCTCCTGGATGGCAGAGCTGCTCTACCCTACGAAGGAAGCTCATTTCGGCCACTTGTACCCGTGATCTTGTTGTTTCGGTCATTACCCAAAGCTCATGACCATAGGTGAGGGTAGGAACGAAGATCAACCGGTAAATCTCTTCACCACAACGGACCGGTGCAGAGTCCGCATTACTGCAGACGCTGCACCGATCCGCCTGTCGACCTCCCGCTCCATTTTTCCCCCACTCGCGAACAAGACCCCGAGATACATGAACTCCTCCACTTGGGGCAGGATCTCCTCCCCGACCTGGAGAAGGCACTCCACCTTTTTCCGGCTGAGAACCATGGCCTCAGATTTGATTTTGACCTTCTCTATCTTGTTCTATTTCACCAACCTGTATAAATCCTCTCCTCCTCCAGACTTTTTACCTTAGCAGACAAATCACAATACTCCCATTGTCTAGCCTTTGCCACCTCTACCTTCATTTTCTGCTGTATATCCCAGAACTCCTGTCTACTCTCCTTTTTTATGTCAGTGTCCCACTTTCCCATTCTTTCCCAGAATATACTGCTATGCTTCCTCAGGAGGAGAGCATTGTCTTAAAGGAAATTAGATATAGTGGTGGAATGAGAAAGCTCAAGGACCTATAATTATCCTAGTTTCCTAAGACTCTATAATTTTTTTTTAGTTCTCTTAGTTCACTTAGATCTCCCAGAGCACCCTGTGCATTTCAGTGATCAGAATTCCTCTAGTGTTGAGGGATTGCCTATTCTCCCATTAGGCTGTAGCCTTCCTAGGGCCCCCCCACATGTCCCATCCTTGGACCATCCGCCCGAGTGCCATGACCTTCTCAGGTCCTCCTGTGGTCTTCTGGCTCATCTTATCTGTTATTTGAATTAATTTCAGTTTTGCTGTGTTGTTGTCTTTCTTCTGGGGTTATTGTTTATCCCTCACTATCAACGTTCCTTGTTCAGCTGTCATTTTCCAGAACAGCGAAAAATGTTTTTCCTGTCTCTTCAGTGCTTCTCACATTTGTTGTTTGGCAGGTTTTTATGCTTTTGTTCAGTTCTGTTCTTAATTGTGATATAATGTTAACATATCTCAGAGAACCTCACGTGGACACCCAACACAAACTTATCAGGAAGGCGCAACAGCAATTACACCTCCTCAGAGTCCTTATGAAGATCCATCTGCTGGTTTCTTGTGTGGCAAAACATCAAAAAATAACACACACACACACACACACACACACACACACACACACACACACACACACACACACACACACACACACACACACACACACACACACACACACACACACACGAGCGAAAAAACATCAGGGTCAGGGTCAAGGACTCACTCTACACAGGGATTACCACTCGTCTTCTTTCTGTTGAGCCGAAGCCAAAAAGAATGCAGAGGGTTGAGCTAGGAAAGTAATCAAAAGTGACACTATGCCAAACTCAATAGGTTAATAGGTTGAAGAACAAACTCTTTGAAATTAGATCCTTCCACCATTTTTGAGAGGCCACTTCCTGTCCAAGTCACATGTTTTTCACATGATCTACCCTTCAGGATGATTAGTATATGTTGCTTAAAGGGACTTAATCAGTTAAGGTCAAATATATAGCTACAACAGTGTCACCACCGGATCTTTAGGACACACACACACACACACACACACACACACACACACACACACACACACA
>BJFM01001755.1:139737-159081 GCA_016586285.1 Arothron firmamentum
TATATATATATGTGTGTGTGTGTGTATGTATGTATACATACATACGTACATGTATGTATATGTATTCATTAATTCACAGCTTTTGCCATTGCCAGTAATTACATGGTCCTAGGTAAGAGGTTTGATCTGTGACCGGCTATAACATAACTCAATATGTTATGAAGGCAGTTTAATATATTTTGATAATGTCTGGATTCCAGTGGGACTTTAATTGTTTGATCTTACAATTGTCAAAGGTGAGGGGGTTTGGATCATAAAAACAATTTACTATGTTGTGTAACTTTGACACACGTGTGTGTGTGTGTGTGTGTATATATATATTTATATATATATACACATACACATATATACATTATACTACTACTGGTTAACTGTAGTTATTTTTAAATTTAACATCCTCCATTAAAGGAAAAGAAGACATTGGAACGTCTGCACCCTCGACATCAACACACAAAAAGGGTTGTTTTTGGTGTAAGTCACAATATGTGGGGAAATGAGCTGCTGGGTGGAGGTCTGTGCTCTCCCAGGGCGATTCTCGTATTTTAAAGTGATTGATGAACTTTTCTCAAACTTTTATTGCAAAATTAGCTCATGGACAAAAGATGGATCATCTTTGTGAACTATTCAGAGGTTCAGTTTGACAACTGGATTGTGAAACCTGTTTATTTTTACATCAAAGGCACATTTGTAATTTTAAATGGTTTTCCTCTGTCTTTAATAGTGAATGGTAGTGTCTAGAAAGGGTATGTCCCTTCAGGAGAGAGGTGCCAATGTCCAACCGGCCTAATTCCAATCCAGGGGGGTCACTGCGCCGTTCACAGAGGAACACTGCTGCGACCCAGCCACAAGACCATACAATTACAGGAAGGTAAGGGTACCACAATATTCAGTGTCATCTAAGAGGCTGGTGGGAAGACGTAGTGGTTTGGGTTGTGGGAAAATGAATACCCCCAGACTGTTTTGTTTATTTTGGGCTTGCTTGTACTTATTTACTCAATATTTTATGTGTAAAAGAAGTAAAAAAACAACAACCAAAAAAGTTAAAAAAAAAAGTTTATATGTGATTGGTCTGGTTCAGATATTATAGTAATTTTCAATCAATAATAAACACATGCATGGTGATTTTTTTTTTCTTCTTAAAGAAACCCACAGTATGACTTCACTTTAAATTTTCGGCCTTACAGGTTGCAGTCAGAGCAGGTAAAACATAAAACAAATTCCCCTCCTGAAAGTAGAAGACCTAATTCTAAAGCTTCCAAAGCCACAGCCAGCTCAGCCACTGGCCAGTCCAGAGGGCACAGTTCAAGAAGGTACTCCTTCCCTCTGTTGTTTAATGTCTGTGCATGTTTGAGTTTTCTTAATTCACCAGCATCATATAATCTGACTTTTTTAAATAGTTTATGTTTAAGTATAAAAACCTGTAATAATGCTCCCTTTTTCTGTGTCTGTGTGTATGTGATGTTTGTCTTCTTCCATGACAGAAGTGGTCTTACATTGTCCATAGCTTCATTTGCATTGCAAGACGAGCCAGAGGCTGCAGGTACATCCATAGAGGATCGTTTAGGCCACCAGTCAAAAAGTGAAACAACTAGAGCCGTGAAGCGCAGTGAAGCTGCTGACAAAATTAGTAGCTTCGGATCGACCCCTTCCAAGAACTTCAAATCACTTCCGTCACCCAGAGACAAGCCCTCAGAGACCAAGAAAGTTTCAGCAAAGTCCAAGAAGAGATCTCTCACTCCAGAACCACCTGGGTTAGGCCGAGGCCAAAGCAAGACTAACAGGGCCTCTGGGGCCTCACCTGTCCAGAAACGGAAGAAAACAGATTCTCTCCCCAGCCAAAGTATTACCGCTGGGTCCCTCCAAAATCATACTGAGGGGAGAACTGTTAAACCCTCCAAACTGGCTTCTAAATTAGCCACCTCAGCCAAAGCTGGGTGTAATACCGTGACAGACTCTTCGTCCTCTGTATCCTCCTCTTCCTCTACCACGGGCGCCAACAGCACTGCCACGTTAGGAGCCCGAGTGAAACAAGGAAAGGATCAGACCAAGGCCCGCCGCTCTCGCTCCGCATCGAGCCCCTCTCCACGCCGTAGCACCCGCGACAAGGAGCTGGTCAAAACAGCCAGCTCTTCAAAATTTGAGTGGGCTGCCCGCTTCAATCCCAAAGTCAACCTGCCAAAACCCAAGCTTTCATTACCCGGATCGTCCAAAAGTGAGACGTCTAAACCAGGGCCATCAGGACTACAAGCTAAACTAGCAAGTGAGTCTATTAGCGTCTAATGCTTCCACTTTGGACAAAAAGGGAAGAGGGCTTATTTTAATGCCCTGATTGGATGAATTTTTTTTTAGTCAGACAAGGTTATAGAGATTTTGACAGCATATTATAGAGAATATCCTGGATACAGGGTTGTAGCATTAGGGTTAAATACCGCTGGACCTGTGAGCCAAACAGCATCGGTTGTCAACAAACCTTCCTTTGTTTTTGATGTTTGCACGTTTAAATAGAAATATCTATTTAGTTTGCCGATGTAGGGACGATTTCCTCAATCTGATGTTGACTCTTCTGATTCTAGTAGAGAATGTGCAGTTTTTGTTTTTCTATCTTTCCTCCCAAATGAAGAAACTGATACACTTGTGTAAACATGACTAGTTCTTATTTCGCTGACAAATACTCTGTCATCATTTCTTCTGGATGATAACAAGATGTAAAAAACAAATGAGGATGCAAAGGAGGACTTAATATATTGATAAATGAAAACGCATAAGGGGAATAGTTTGATTTTCAGACGACATGTCTGATATAGATTTGCACAAATGTTCCACCTGATCAGTCTGAATGCTGTTTTTCGCCTCAGGTTTGAGAAAATCTACGAAGAAGCGCAGCGAGTCTCCTCCAGCAGAGCTCCCCAGCTTTCGGCGGAGCACACGCCAGAAGACCACGGGCTCCTGTGCCAGCACCAGGTAATAAGAAAAAAGGCCCAGTTCATTGTTGTCAGATGTGTAAAATAATGGCAAAAGTTTTAATAATGTAATTACCTGGCTTCATAACCAGCTTTGTTATGAATAAAAATTAATCACACGTTAGGGATTTCCTGTGATAAAATACATTTTTAAATGGACATGGAGTTTAATAGGTAGGTAACAAAAGAAGGACTTTGGCTTTCAGAGATAGATGTCTTTGACAAACAAAGATTTTACTCTGAGTATGATGGCCACAATATTGGATGTTTGTATTGTCAATGAGAGTCTAAAATGATAATTTTAGTATCACATTTTAGATGCAAGGACAAACAAACCAGGGTAGCTCAGACAAAAAAAACACAAAAACAATCACTTAATCTAAAAGGCCTGTTCCACCACAGTACCAACCTAGACAGCTTAAGTCACTTTGACCGATACAACCTGCTGTCTCCACAACATGTTTTAGTGAAACACTTTTGCAGAACACTGCTGCATGTCTGAACTTTGCCCACTGACACTCAAAATGGTCTGCAGATGGATGAATCTATGACCATTTTGATAGAAAGTATTTGAAGTCTTTAGAAAGTTGTGTGATGCAGCAGGACAATGACCCAAACCAGCAGCGCAAGTCCAGAGAGAATAGCAGCAGAAAAACACAAGTTTTTTCATTTTGGCAGTGTCCAGGTCTGATCCAGTGCTCCAATTAAAAGGCACCTGGTTGAGGTTGAATTAATCAAACAAGTGTGTTCAACACAGGCAGAACAGATCCAACATTATTTGTCAATAAAAGATATTGACCAAGTTTGTAGACCAGATCACATATGATGACAAACTAATGCAGAAGTCTGAACTTCCAAATGGTTCTCAGAGTTTTTCTTCCCACTCCAACAACCCCACTGGACTTTTGTTAGCTGTTATGCTGTGTGGGAAATCACCTAGTTTCTATAAAAAACACACACTAGGATGTTTGCCAGTTTATAGGGTTTCTAAATGTTAAGTACGGATTGGTGTTCTCCATTTATTGCACTCAGAACTTGTATCCGATGCTTCCTAACCAAGCAATATCATCCTTTGTGGCCACAGACAAGTAGCTAAACTTCATGGTAATTATTAAATAACTAGACAATTCCAGAGAAACTGTGACTGTGCCTCCACTCTGGCCCGTCCCTGCCCTTCATGCCCACCCACCAGTCAGCTCATGAGCTGAGCGGACCTTTGTCTGACTCAGTTACTGCTGTTGAAATCAATGGAAGCCACCCTTTTCAAACGTAAATTTAGACCACTTAACAATTACCAATATTCTTGTTGGTGGAGTCGTTGGAACCGGAAGACTTTAAATTATATGTGTGTTTAATTTCATAACAATCGATGACGGAAAAACGACGACTTAAACACACCGCAGATAACCCCTATCAACTTTCACAGCAGTCCCTCCCCTCCCCTCCCCTCCCCTCCCCACTCACACACACAGGACACAGTGACGTCATGCAGTAAATGTCAATGTATGGGGAGGTTTTTTGCGATATTTCAGACATCGTAATAGGTACTAAGGTGTGTGTGTGCGTGTGTGTGTGAAACCAGGATTTTTTGGGGCCCGTTGGACCGAGGGCCTTGAGTCTGCATACACACAACCGCCCCACCACAATGCACGTTTTGGTGTATGTTTTATTTGTGTGTGACTTACGGGGCCCGAGATTTAGCTTTTTTGTGTGTGTGTTTTGCTATTTGTGTGGGGACCATTTTCAGGTTTTGGGGGATTTTTTTGGGGCCTGTTCATCAGAGGGCCATAAAACTTAATACACACACGACTGCCTTGTTGCGCCGCACATTTTGGTGTATGGTCATATATGGTGTTGGTCATGTGCGCCGCACGGGTGTGCACTTATGTTGGCTAATGGGTTTTGCTATTCTTGTGTGGACCCTTTTCCATTGTTTTTGGGGGATTTCTCGGGGTGTTTTTGGTTGAGGACCTTGAAACCTCGCACACAGGACCACCTTGTCAGGACACACGTTTTGGTGTATGGGGCGTGCTTGCGCGCCCTACGAACACGCACTTCTTCCCCCTTTTTTTTGTGTGGGCTGCTAGGATTACAACCTGTGCGCCCAGGAGGCACACAGAATCAAGTTGATTATTCAGACAACAGTAGTACATCAAATAAATTGACCAGCGCTGACATTGATCTTCAGTCTTGAATTTCTTCACGTGGGATGGTTCCTCTCTAAAACATTACAAATAGTGTACAACTGCTAGTGTGATAATGTGAGTCCACAGAGCATTAGAAACGTCTCTGTTTAGCTTCAGGTAATATCATAAATTCAGTAAATACATTTTTAGAAAAGCCTTTGAATTTACATTTGAGTCACCCCCATTGAGAAAAGAATGTATGCTGTCTTTATGATCAATAATGCACTTGATTTATGGAGAAGTTTAAGTCATATACTGTATTTTCCACACTATAAGGCGCACCGGATTATAAGGCGCACCTTCAATAAATGGCCTATTTTGAAACTTTTTTCCATATATAAGGCGCACCGCACTATAAGGCACATAGAATAGAAACCACTGTTGTGGCTGCGGTTGCGTTATGCATCCAGTAGATGAAGCTGTGCTAAAGGAAATGTCAACAAAACAGTCAGATAAGTCAGTCAGCCAACTTTATTACCGGTAATAGAATAAAAACCAGCGTTCTGACAACTCCGTTCACTCCAAAAAAAACCCACAGTTTATCTTTTACCAACCGCAAGGCTTATCACGTAGTTGGTGCATTCACAAACGTGGAGGGGAACTTTTCCCCGACTTAATAAACACGTAAAACAGTGCTATGGTAAATCAAATGTTAGTGCAAATGGTGTGGGACTGGAATTCCCTTACATTTTTAACTGCTGTTACTTTGGCCACGCCCCCTGACTATGGTAGCCACAATTAACCAATATTGTTCCATATATAAGGCACACCGGATTATAAGGCGTACCGTCGAGTTTTGAGAAAATTAAAGGCTTTTAGGTGACCACCAAGCTGACTGCTGTGAATTTTGTGTGCAGGTGATATTTTAGGCTGGGGTTACCAAATTTTCCGCACTATCAGGCGCACTTAAAAGCCTTTAATTTTCTCAAAATATATATAGTGCGGTGCGCCTTATATATGAAAAAAGTTTCGAATTAGGCCATTTATTGAAGGTGTGCCTTATAATCCGGTGCGCCTTATAGTGCGGAAAATACAGTACTTTGATTGCGAATAACCCTGGTCTGAATAGACAGCTCCATTCCTTTTATTGTTTGTATGTAAATTGTGCCTTCAGCATGCCCAATCATTCACCTACATCTTATTTATCAAGTTGTGAGGCTACTGTGCATGCTGAACTTTGGCAGAATCATGGAAATAAAACCACAGTATTTTATTTGTGTTAGTCGGCGGGGCTCAGGCCTGGGCAAGCGTGGGGCAGCCGACGCTCGCCGACAGGAAAAAATGGCTGATTCAGACAACAACCAAGATGGGGCCAACTCATCAAGTGCTCGCGCTGATGAGGCATCACAAGGGGCTTCAGGTAATTTTCTTATTCTACAATTCAGTTACAAATACAAATTTTATTTTATTTATTTTGACACCAAACTGAGATAAATAAAAATTAAAAATTAAAGCCTCACTGACTTTCATAGTATTCCCGTAAATGACATTAGAAATTACTCTGGTAATTTGTATATAAAAATAACTGTTGAATACCTAAAATAAACAGCATTTTACCAATCTACATGGAAATAGTGATAAATGCATTAGATGCTATACCATGATGCACAAAATAGACAAAGCTACAAATTAAATATTCTCTTTAGAAAATGTAACTCTGTTTTTGTACCCAGCCTCAAGCTCAGTTACAGGAGCAGTGGGCATGACCACATCTGGGGAGAGTGAGTCTGATGACTCTGAAATGGGAAGACTTCAAGGTATTTCATGACCTGGTCCTTTTATTTTTCAGATGATTATTATTTAATTATCCCTTAAATATTTTGCACATGCACATCTGTAACTTGTGCATAAACTGGTGAAGTTGTATTTAGAACATTTCTGGATTTGATTTCTGTAGCCTTGCTGGAAGCTAGGGGTCTCCCACCACACCTTTTTGGGCCTTTGGGACCACGCATGTCGCAGCTGTTTCACAGGACCATTGGAAGTGGAGCCAGTAAGTACAAGCATTTTAACATGACTCTTGATTTAACTTTTTTTTTTTTTTTGACTTAATAAACAACTTCTCTCTTTCCAGGTTCCAAAGCCCAACAGCTGTTACAGGGCCTGCAGGCCACAGGTGATGAGTCTCAGCAACTGCAAGCTGCCATTGAAATGTGCCAGCTGCTGGTCATGGGTAATGAAGAGACACTTGGTGGCTTCCCTGTCAAGAGTGTGGTACCTGCTTTGGTTAGTTTCATTTTCTCACTCTACTCTCTATTGTACCATATAACAGGGGTGTGTGTATATATTTGCGCATATGTCATCAAGTATATAAAAAAAAAAAAACCTGTCCCTGCCACCTTTGATCTCCTGCAGTTTGCAGATGCTGTGACAAGTTCCTCAATGTTCCTCCATCTGACCCTGAAATTTCACTGTATAGCTGTGGCAATAAAAGCTACTTCTGCTTCATCTCTAACTTCACCCACAGACTGACACCTTTCCTTTAGAGAAGAATGAATAAATGATTTTTGATCCCAAGAGGAAGAAGGAACTGCACACCACACAACACCAGACAGCTGTAGAGAGGGTTGAAAACTATAAATTTTGTGACCGCCACATCAGAGAGGGTCTAAATTTGGTCTCTCATCACACAAGGAATGGTAAAAAAAAAAAATTAAATTTTTTTTTTCAGCAACAGTTTTACTTAAACAGGAGGCAAAGGAAATTCAGCAGGCCAACCCAGGTCCTTAGCTGCATTTATTGGTGTAACTGCTCTTTTTATGCCAAACATGACAAATTTCTTGATATTTTCTATCTGATAGCATACAAACCCTTCTGGATAGCACCCCTCTGAGGACTTGGTTGCCACCCCAGCTATATTATATGCAGTTATTGAACAATGCCTGAACTGTATTTGTTAATTTACTTTCATGTGACACAAACTTAGTTATTACACCAGACATCTGATAACGTGGTTATCTCAACTATTTTCACAGATAACACTGTTACAAATGGAGCATAACTTTGATATTGTGAGTATAAAATGTTGATTATAAAAAACGGTTGCCCTTTGTATAATTTGTAATGTTTCATAATATTATTGGTATCCCTTTACCCACTCACAGATGAATCATGCCTCTCGGGCCCTGACATATATGATGGAGGCACTCCCTCGTTCTTCTGCTGTTGTTGTTGACGCTATTCCTGTCTTCCTAGAGAAGGTAACATAAATGAAGAATTACTGCCTAAATCAAAGTTGCCTTATGATTTGCTAATGCTTTGTACTATCTCTTTGGCACAGCTTCAGGTCATTCAGTTCATTGACGTAGCAGAGCAGGCCCTGACGGCTTTAGAGATGTTGTCAAGACGACACAGCAAAGCCATTTTACAGGCTGTAAAAGTTCATTTTTCTCTTTCTCTTAAAATTGTCAATTGTCATGATGTCGCACTGATAATTTTAACGACTATCGTCCTTCACAGGGTGGACTAGCTGACTGTCTCCTGTACCTGGAATTCTTCAGCATCAATGCTCAGCGAAATGCATTGGCCATTGCTGCAAACTGCTGCCAAAGCATTACCCCAGATGAGTTTCACTTTGTTGCGGATTCTCTACCGCTGTTGACTCAGAGACTCACACACCAGGTACATTCATTGGAGTAATGCGTTGACAGTATTTAAAGCCATCTGTAGGAAAGTTCTTGTTTTTCAATTTCAACCGAATGTCCTTGCTGTCTGGTGATGGTGAGGCCTCCTTTGATCCTTATCCCATTTAGCGTGGTCTCTAAATTGTATAGCTGTAAACAAACCATCAGCAGTTGTCAAATCTTTTGATATGTTTCATCCATAAACATATATTCAAACATAGTTATGGATATGTCCATTCGTCCAGGTCAAAATAATCCATAAAGTTTTGAAGAAGCCCCCCCTAAGAGGACTAAACCTTTGTGGATAGTGAGGATAAGGCTTGATTGAATGCCAATCTGTTGTCTTTTTTTTTTTTGTAAATTCGTAAAATGTAAAATTTCAGAGCATATTTCGTTAGTCTCTATGTTTTGAGTCTGTCTTGTTTAAAATTTATCCAAAGCATGTTTTGGTGTTGATCTGTATTTGATTTAGTATTTCTTTTTTGTTATTTTTAAGTTGTATCTTACTTCCAAGTGTTCTGCTAATGCAAACTATTCTGTAACTCCTTTTCAGGATAAAAAATCTGTAGAAAGCACTTGTCTCTGTTTTGCCAGACTGGTGGATAACTTTCAACATGAAGAGGTTTGTCGCTCAAATCACTTTTTTATGGCTGGGCAAAGTATGATATATCAGGAATCATAATTTCTAACTCCCTCCTCTGTTGTCCCAAGCCAGTTCATATGTGTGCTTGTTCTTCCACAGAACCTTCTGCAGGAGGTTGCGTCACAAGACCTCTTGACCAATATTCAACAGTTGCTGGTAGTGACTCCTCCAGTGCTAAGCTCGGGAATGTTCATTATGGTTGTGCGCATGTTTTCCCTTATGTGCTCTAATTGTCCCTGCCTGGCAGTCCAACTTATGAAACAAAGTAAGTCACTTTTTCCAGATCTTTGCCATTCACCTTTTATTTGTATTCTGTCTGTCTGGGCTTTTTGGGCAGTGTTTTTTCAACGGTAATACTGGGTCAAGATTAGGCTGCATTCCATATCTCAGGTCAGCTTGTCATCTTAAATGGGGCAAAACTACATTCGTGGGAAAAAAAAAAAATCCAGATCATGCAGTACCACAAAGATTTGCCAACTCTTATGATGCTTTTTCAGTTTAGTTTCAGTTTATGATGCTTTTTCATCATAGGTCTTTGAATTATGTTTTTGAAATGACTCTACTGGAATTATCACATGCTTTGAGCCATCAAGTCTTACCTGTAACATATGCTGTAAGTTTTGAGAAGGTGTTTAGGGGTTTAGTAACTAATGGAATTATTTCTTTGATCAGACATAGCAGAAACTCTGCGTTTCCTCTTATGTGGTGCATCAAATGGCAGCTGTCAGGAGCAGATTGAACTTGTACCTCGGAGCCCCCAGGAGCTGTATGAATTGACTTCCCTTATATGGTATGTTTTTTTCCTGTGTATCTTATCAACCTCTGTCAAAGAGGTTAAGTGATAGATATATGAGGATACAAAGTATCTGGGTTCAGGAATATTTTAAACAATTCTTTATGTTTGCCTGCTGGAGCTTTGTGCTCTGAGTGCTTTTCTGGTTAAAATTGAACTTGGTGATATTATCAAAAAATTCCAACTTTTGTTTGCCTCAACACGTACAAATGTGTGAAGTGCCTTCACATTGTATTCTTGACATTTAACAAGACTGTAAATATTTCAAATATTAAGTAATTTCTTACAAATCTTTAAGAATATGTTTAATTTTTCTGGAATATGAAGATTTATGGCATTATCTTACATTTTCATTTGATGTTTTTAAAAGAAAGGATTTCATGTTGTTAAAATTGTCATCCTACAGTGAACTACTGCCTTGCTTACCTAGAGAGGGCATATTTGCAGTGGATGTAATGCTAAAGAAAGGCAGTGCACAAGCAACAGAGGGTGCAATCTGGCAGTGGAGGGATGATCGAGGACTCTGGCATCCTTACAACCGCATTGACAGCCGGATCATTGAGGTATACTTGCAGCGATGCTGTGTCACCTATATTTTAATTGCATACATAAGGATTTGGGCACACAATGGCCCTTGATTATCAACTGTACGTACTGCAAACAACTGCACATTTTCACGCAAGGATCAGCATTTACCAATCTGGACGTGAGCGTACAATAAACCCAAATCTCATGTCAGGTATGACATCGTGTACACAAGGTAAAGTCAGTGCAGATTCGTGGTGCAGCACAGCAAAATCTTAAAAAAACAAAACAATTAATGATTAAACAAATCTCAAACTGGTCATTAGGCACAAGCAGCCACAAATTCAGTCCAGCAAAAGTAACCAAATATCATTGAATAAAATAAATGTACTTCTTCTCTATATGTCTGTTTTTATGGAAGCGTTTTTGCATTCACCTGGAAAAAAAAAAAATCGTTTTTTTCTTGAGAATTTCATGTTTGGTTTGTTTTTCGGTGTTTACTAGTGCGCACACACACACACGGACGTTACTGTGGAGCGCAGTGTCAGGACAACGATACGTACACGGCGATGCTACTCCCTGCCGCTGTCATTGTTCTCCAGACAGCTTCTTTCTAGGCTTCTTTTACACCAATTTTCATTTCAAAATTTCACTGTAATTTTTTCAGGTGGAGTGTGTTTGCACAAGTGGCAGAGCAGAGGATTGTTAGCTATGTTAATGGACAAAGGGAGAAATGTCAGGTGTATCTTATGCTAGTTTTGAAAATCGTGTTGACCTGTTTGAGTAGGATGGTGTGTTTGTTTTCAAAGGAAGAAGGCTAACAGTATGATGAGTGCATGCTGTGCTGCACAAGTGAGAAAGACCACAGTTAAAGAATTTTGTGGCGTGTATAAAAACGGCTAAAGCTCGGAAAAAGATGTTGCAAGTTGATTAAATACATTTTGATTGGTGAAGTGCTGTAGTAAAAATTAAATACCATAAATACATTTTTACAGCGGAAGGTCGACAGGTGGATCGGGGCGGCGTCTGCAGTAATGCGGACTCTGCACCGGTCCGTTGTGGTGAAGAGAGAGCTGAGTCGAAAGGCGAAGCTCTCGATTTTCCGGTCGATCTTCGTTCCTCCCCTCACCTATGGTCATGAGCTTTGGGTAATGACCGAAAGAACAAGATCGCCGGTACAAGCGGCCGAAATGAGCTTCCTTCGCAGGGTGGCCTTAGAGATGGGGTGAGAAGGTCTGTCATCCGGGGGGAGCCCGGAGTAGAGCCGTTGCTCCTCCGCCTCGAGAGGAGCCAGATGAGGTGGCTTGGGCATGTAGTTAGGATGCCTCCCGGATGCACTCCCTGGTGAGGTGTTCAGGGCACGTCCCTCTGGTAGGAGGCCCCCGGGAAGACCCAGGACACGCTGGAAAGACTGTCTCTCGGCTGGCCTGGGAACGCCTGGGGATCCCCCCGGAGGAGCTGGACAAAGTAGCTTAGGTTTTCTTCAGACTTCATAGCTGTTTAGTCCCAGTCCATTGAGCTTCCCACCACATTTGTCTCTTGATGAGGATAATTCACTGGTGTCCTTTCCGGTTTTGATGAGGCAATTGAGGCTTTTTAACCCTCAACATTACCATCCTTTCCAAAGCCACAGGTTATTTCTTCCACCATGGTTATTTAAGCGTTGAGAAGCTGCACGAGCTTGTGTCAAATACATTGTTACCGGCTGAAAACGTATTTATCGCTATAGTAATTATCCAATTAAATGCTCTTGCCTTTAAAGGTGATTTTGTTTTTCTCTTTTCCGGGTGGGCAGAGTAGCTCTACCAATACATTTTTGGCATATGCGTGTACTTTGGCATAGAGCCAATGGTGATGTTGGGTGTATTGATGATGACCTTATCCAACAGACGGCTCATCAGAATGGGGAGGATGAGATCAGTTTGTCCACCCTTGGCCGTGTGTACACCATTGACTTCAACTCTATGCAGCAGATCAATGAGGATACCGGAACCGCACGTGGGATCCAAAGGAAACCTAATCCTCTTGTCAGTCCCAATTCAGGTAGTAAAAGCTTCATAAAGTTTACAGAGTTGAGTGTTTCATTGAAAGCCAAATGCATCAGCAAATAGTGAAAACCTTTTCGATATCTCTATAGGGAGTCACCAAGAGATCCGTCGAGAAGATGCACGGGCTAATTTGATGAAGGAGGACCCAGAGCTGGCAAAGTGCTTTATTAAAACACTATTTGGAGTCTTATATGAGGTGTACAGCTCATCGGCTGGCCCTGCTGTCAGACACAAGTGCCTTAGAGCCATCCTCAGGATCATTTACTTTGCTGATGCAGAGCTGCTGAAGGATGTGCTGAGGAACCATGCTGTGTCCAGGTATTGTTCTGGGACTGTGGGCTTATATTTAAAGATTGTCAGTAGTGATCTTTTTGTTTCAATAATTGATTGTTGAAGATATACTGGTTTATTTTTTTAAACCTTATTTTTGTTTCTGCTTGTAGTCACATTGCCTCCATGCTGTCCAGTCAGGACCTGAAGATTGTAGTTGGTTCTCTGCAAATGGCTGAGATCCTCATGCAGAAGTTGCCCGACGTGTTCAGTGTGTATTTCAGAAGAGAAGGTATCAACTGAATCTTGCATAACTCATGTACAGGCTTGGATTTTTTAAGATTTAGGAAAATGATGAGGTAAAAGATTTCACTTTTAAGAACCTCGGACAGTGTTGTAGCCCATATTTCTTTGTGATGTTACAGGTGTGATGCACCAGGTGAAGAACCTCTCAGAATCGGAGAGTTTTTTTGTCACTAGTCCCCCAAAGGCTTGCCCCAGTAGTACAACCAGTTTGTGCACTTCCACCATCAGCACCTCATCTCCTACACCTACAAATAACACAACTGCTGATCTTGGCTCACCAAGCTTCCAGCACAGCGTGGATGACTCGCTGGACCTCAGTCCACAGGGGTGCGTATGTGACCGGGTTGTTTTGGTTAAAATTTGAATAATTCATGTTTACACTGGAAACTAAGCCTGAAAACAAATTTTGACAGCAGGTAATTTAAATGCATACAAAATTTGCAGTCACTCGTTAGTCATCGCTATTTTCATTATTACTTTGTGTGTGGTATATTATCCGTGTATTTTATTGCAATGTTTCCTTTTCCTCTCACCTAGACGGCTGAGTGATGTCCTAAAGAGAAAACGGCTACCTAAAAGAGGCCCCAGAAGACCGAAATACTCTCCCCCACGAGATGAAGATAAAGTAGACAATCAGGGTAAATAGTAAAAGCTTATCCACAAGACATTACACTGCAGTCAGAAGAGAATTATTACAATTTTCCTACACAACATCAACAATAACTTCTGGTGTTTTTCACTAACTGTACATATGCATTTTCTTACCTTAACACATTTATCAATGATCAATGTTTTGTTAAAGCTTAGTTAGTAATAAACTCAGCATGGCATCATGCTGTCTTCATTCACACAGAAATGGTGTCTTCATGTATCCTTGTTTTTTATTTCCCTCCACAGCAAAGAGCCCCACAAATACTCAGTCACCTAAATCATCATTTTTGGCCAGTCTTAACCCCAAAACTTGGGGCAAGCTTGGTGCCCAAACTAACAATTCCAACTCGGAGCCATCCCGTACAGTGGGCGTGAGTGGCTTGGCAAGGGTGCCTCCAAAGGACTCCATTTCAAATAACAGGTAATGTATTTTCTATTTTTGATTAATTATCAGGTGTTATCATTCAAAACACAGTATGTATTCTAGTTATTTAAAGTCTAAAATAATTTGAAGTATTAGATTTAATCAGTAAAATACTTCATTGCATGGGTTTGTTTAGAGATAAAATCAAGGCCTGGATTAAAGAACAAGCCAGTAAATTTGTGGAGCGCTACTTCAACTCTGAAAATGTGGATGGGAGCAACCCTGCACTAAATGTTCTCCAGAGACTTTGCACAGCTACTGAGCAGCTCAACATACAGGTAAATCTTACTCAAGAATGCAGTCTGAGGTTTGTAAACTACTTTGGATCTGTAACCAAGCGAAATGAGCAGAAATGCATGTTACTGAAATGCAGACAATACAGAGCAGGTCAAATTGATTTGTATGGCCTGTTGTAACTGCAAATATGTTATGAAGAGCTATTTTCTTCCCTAGGTGGATGGTGGAATGGAGTGCATGGTGGAGATCTCCAGTATTGTGTCAGAATCTGATGTATCTTCATTTGAGATCCAGCACAGTGGTTTGGTAAAGCAGCTCTTGGTCTACCTGACCTCCAGTACTGACAGAGATCTGCTCAGCCGTGATGTCCGGCTTAAACGGTTCCTTCGTGTATTTGCTGGCTGTCCGGTGAGTGACTTGAGACTTGTTATCACTTTATATTAAAATCTGAACGCTTTATTCTATTATCTTCTCTATTTTTCAGGTTCCAGGGATGGAGCTCTCGGGTCGTTTAGATCCAACAGACAATGGGCCATATCTGGCAGTGGTTCACAAAATGAACAGCTGTTTAAGTCAGATGGAACAGTTCCCTGTCAAAGTGCATGATTTTCCCAGTGGCAATGGCAATGGCAGCAGGTTTCCCAGCTTAAAACTGACTTCAACTAACTGAAGTTTAAAATATTAAGACTAACCCATTTGTTTGTATTCGATGTGTTTCCAGGGGTTCTCAGGCACTGAAGTTTTTCAACACACATCAGCTAAAGTGTCAGCTGCAGAGACATCCAGACTGCATTAATGTTAAACAGTGGAAAGGTGGTCCTGTGAAGATTGACCCACTCGCATTGGTGCAAGCTATTGAGAGATATCTTGTTGTCAGAGGTAACTAAGTACTCAGTCACAAAGATGTGTTTTATTATTATGATGTACAGTATTGCTGTAATAACCTAACTTGTTGATACTTGCAGGGTATGGCCGAATTAGAGAGGAGGATGAAGACAGCGATGATGATGGCTCAGATGATGAAATTGATGAGTCTCTTGTATGTCATACACTCCAAGTCATATAAAGCATCCTATCTCTTTGAAGAGAGTCCAACAGTAGTACAGCCAGCTAAAAATAATGTGTTAACTATGTATGAATTTATTTTCTTTTAGGCTGCTCAATTCTTGAATTCCGGAAATGTTCGTCACAGACTACAGTTCTACATTGGCGACCACCTGCTACCATACAACATGACAGTTTATCAAGCTGTCCGGCAGTATAGCCTGCAAGCCGAAGAAGAAAGAGAATCAACTGATGATGAGGCAAACCCACTGGGGCGAGCTGGCATCTGGACTAAAACACACACAATATGGTAAAAACTCTTTTAAATTTAAGGTTCTTTATCATTAACATCCTAGAACTGTGACTAACTGTTTTAAACTGTGATTTTGTATTCCCTGTAGTTTTTTGAACAGTGTAATCATATTGTATGATGTGGTATCCTCTGCTTTCCTCCCCTGCTTATCTATTTTGACAAAATGATCATAGTTATATTTCTTTATTAAATGTGCAAACGTTTAAAGGTTCACAACTTAAAAAATGGAATAACCAACTTTTACACTGCAGAGATGCATATATTTTTAATATATTGACTTTTTTCCCCATAGGTATAAGCCTGTGAGAGAGGATGAGGATGGCAGCAAAGATGCTGTAAGTGGAAAGCGGGGTCGAGCCCAGACTGCTCCCACTAAAACCTCCCCTCGCAATGCCAAGAAACAGGATGAACTCTGGCATGGTAAGAATAAACGAGCCTTTTGGATTGTAACAAAATAATGCTGTCTCTGCATTTCAAGATAACTTCTGTCTGATTTTTTTTTTTATCTTTGCTTGCAGATGGTATATGTCCAAGTGTGATCAATCCATTAGAGACGTACCTCACATCAGTGCCACCAGAGACAATAACCTTTGATGACCCCTCATTAGAAGTCATCCTACTGCTGAGGGTCCTCCATTCCATCAGTAGATATTGGTTCTACCTGTATGATGTAAGGTTGATTTTTATTAAATATTACTAGGTTTTACTTGTACTGATTTATTCTCCTATCAAAGATAAAACTGACCAGGATTATTTGTTTTGCAGAACGCTGTGTGTAAGGAAATAATCCCAACTAGCGAGTTCATTAACAGTAAGCTGACAGCCAAAGCAAATCGTCAACTACAAGACCCACTGGTTATCATGACAGGAAACATCCCCACTTGGCTTATTGAGTTGGGAAAGACATGGTCAGTTTGTTTTTTTTAATTGGATTTTTAAAGGAGTTATGGGTAATACTTATGCTTCCCCTCGGTTCTTACCTTGTTCTCTTGTAGCCCTTTCTTCTTCCCATTCGACACCCGCCAGATGTTATTCTATGTAACTGCCTTTGATCGAGACAGAGCCATGCAACGCCTGCTGGACACAAACCCTGAGATCAACCAGTCAGATTCTCAGGACAGCAGAGTAGCACCACGGCTGGACAGAAAGAAGGTGCAGTATTGAGCTGTTTTGTTTTTGCTTTTGATGGGATCTACCAAATATACTGTGCAAGCACCTGAACTGACCTTTTCTGTTTTTAAATGTTTTTCAGAGGACAATAAACCGTGATGAGCTGCTTAAGCAAGCTGAGTCTGTAATGCAGGACCTTGGTAGTTCCAGGGCAATGTTAGAGATTCAGTATGAGAATGAGGTACCTGTAACCTTTGTCATAATCCTACTCTCTACTGTTAAGAATATTTGTTTAGAAAGAATTACGTTTTTGTCTGTATCTTCTCACAGGTCGGCACTGGGCTTGGTCCCACTCAGGAGTTCTATGCGCTTGTGTCTCAGGAGCTTCAGCGGGCTGATCTGGGCCTGTGGAGAGGTGAAGAGGTCACACTTGCCAATCCTAAAGGTAGCAGTATACCCACCAATTGATAGTATTCGACTCTTCTTTTAATGTTGTACCAGTTTTTAATCACCGTTCTAGTTGCATTAAATCTCTAAAAAATCGTTTATTGTATTTTCTTCATTGTATTCTGTCCAATTTTGCAATCCAGGATCCTTTTAATTTTCATTTTTAAAGATTCATGGTTGGCCTTTGCCCTGACTTTTTACACACCTTTCAGTATATTTTCAGTCTATTTTAGTATACTCTTATTAATCACTGTGTTTGCTTTTTGTTGATATAATTTATTCATATTCGGAGACCACACAACTCTCACGCTGAGTTAAATGTCAGAGTAAAAATAACTTTGTAGAGTGAGGCAATTTTAATATGGGGATGATATGGTCCCATAGTTTGGGGACCACTGCAAGTTGTAGGTGATTTTCATAACTTTTAAATCCTTGAGCCTTGAAATATGTATGAGGTTTTAGATACATGTGGGTGCCAAACCATTTAAAGATTAAAAAACAAACAATAAAATCTTAAAATTACTCCTAAAAGAAACGGGAAGCCAGTGAAGGGACACCAGAATGGAAATGATGCTTGCAGGTTCCGATTAAAAGATGCAGCCAGATTTTAGACAAACTGCAAAATTGTAACGGAGGTCTGGTTAACACCAATATAGAGAGCATTACGGTAGTCCAAACAGGTTGATGGAAAAGCACGAATCACCTGCCTGGATATTTAAAATGGGTAAACCTTACTGTAAGATAAAGTGAGACCTGACCTCTTCTGTGTTCATACAGTTATAATTACTGTCTGATTCATTCAAGATTAGCAGATCAAATATTGGGCTGTTAACTACTTTGACCCACATTTATCTTTTAAGCTAGAGTTTGTTTTTTTTAATGAGTGTTCATTATTATCCATTTTCAGTTGGTTTTTCACTCCGACTAAAATTTCATTCAAAGTAAGTAAATTCAATGACTTACTGTGAACACATTTGGCATCTCTGTCTTATTAGGAAACCAGGAAGGAATGAAGTACATGTTCAGCACTAGAGGACTGTTCGCTGTTCCCTTTGGCAGAACAACCAAACCAGCGCACATTGCCAAAATCAAAATGAAGTTCCGCTTTCTGGGGAAGTTAATGGCCAAAGCCATTATGGATTTCAGACTGGTAACACTCTTGTCTTTTAATGACAGACTTGTAATACAGCATTAATTGATAGGACAGCTATTTTTACATATTCTGTAGAATTCATATAGTAACCTAGATTATGATCAGATTGTGACAATATTCCTCTTTCTCTCCCCCCCCCTTTCCCTCTGCTGTATTTCTTAGTTGGACTTACCCCTGGGACTGCCATTTTATAAGTGGATGTTGCGACATGAGATGTCTGTAAGTTCTCATGACCTGATGAATATTGATCCCAGTGTAGCCAAGTCCATCCAGCATTTGGAGGATATCATACGCCAAAAGAAAAGGCTGGAACAGGACAGATCACAGGTGAGGCTCACTAACGTTCCTTTTTTTTCATGTCACTACTTACAAAAAACTAGAACAGAAGTGTATCTGAAAGAGGGAAGTGCCCCAACACTGTCAGCGCTGTAAGAACTCACCGACACTCTTATTAGTCCAGTGAAAAATCTCAGTGGCAGTGAAATATACCGTATTTTCCGCACTATAAGGCGCACCGGATTATCAGGTGCACCTTCAATAAATGGCCTATTTTGAAACTTTTTTCATATATAAGGCTCACCGCACTATAAGGCGCATAGAATAGAAGCTAC
>BJFM01001759.1:4208-17416 GCA_016586285.1 Arothron firmamentum
CACACACACACACACACACACACACACACACACATCCAGAAGCCTAACCTAAACCAAGTCTGAACCCTCCAACAGTCCTTTGATGTTGGGAGGACCAGCCACAATGTCCTCACTTTGCTGGTAAAATGAATATCTTGGTACTCAGTATGTGGCAAGTACAAACACACACACACACACCTACACACACAGGAGCATGGAGGATCATTATCCTCAGGTTTTCCTGCTGATCTTTAAGCATTCTCTTACGTCAGGGAACCTTCAGAACGTGTCCGAGGCCCATTTTCAGATCAGTTTTAAATATGAACTCACAAATGTAAAGTGGAATTAAATATTCAGCGAAGGTCCAGGACCCGTCCAGGTTGAACCTTCTGCCATCGTCCTGAGTGGAATGTTGGGGAGCGAGATCCACACGGATTCATATTTTAGTCTGTTAGGATGAGATAATCCCCCGTCAGAGAGCCAGAAGTGAAGCTTCTCCTCATTTTGAAGGAATGTGACCTAATTTGCCGTCCTTTTTGAAAATGGTGTACTTGGTTTCACGCAGATATATTCACGGTTTCTACAAAACATTCAAAAAAAATACCCCAAACTCTTCACACACTGAATCATCGTCGGGGGTTCTATCCAGATGTGTGGAGCTCTAAAGTGATTCAGGTGGATGGTCTCCTTACAAACGCCAGTCTGCAAATGTGTGGAGAAGGGAAAAAAAAGCATAGAAATCAGGAAAGAAGTGTATGAAGTGTTTGTAGCTGTTCAATAGAAGGTTCTGGCGGAGCAATGTGGAATAACTAACACGGAATGTGGGACATAATCCTGTAATCCAGAAGAAGTTTTCTGCCTGAAACCGTTGAGGCTTCAGGTGAGACTCAGAAAAGAAGTGAAAGCCTGCGTGAGGAAGTGTTGCGCAGCCTCTTTCATCTGTAAAAACAACCCCAAAAGAGAGAGAGAGAGAGAGAGAGAGAGAGAGAGAGAGAGAGAGAGAGAGAGAGAGAGAGAGAATCGGAGCTGGGAGCCTTCGGTGGGAGAACAATAGATGGCAGCATTATTCACCTCCACCCGTCTGAGCCAAAGCTCTGCTCAACAGACACAAAGTCAAAGTGGGCGGCTGCTCCAACATCAAACACACACACACTCAAACACACGCTAAACGTCTGCTTGTAGAATTGTGACTTTAATCCATTTAGGTACGTACCTCCTCCAAAAAAGGCCCCTGTGAATAGAAGATGAGTCTGTGCTTCACCTTAATCCCACACGCTCCCATTTTTGTCACTAATCTGACAGATTTACAGCCCTTTATTATCTGAATGTGCCGCCCTCTACATATTTCACCTCGTGGAGAATCCCCTTTAAGTTGGAGGAGCTTTCCTTCATGCTCGCGCTAAGTGTGTTATCTCACGCGGCAGCTGAATAGACTGTTGGGGGGGAAACGGGTGAGAAGCGGCAGCCGCTAACTTTCGGCCGCTGCTGTCCCAAAAAAAAACAAAAAAAACCAACAGAAAAAAACAAGTTTCTTAGAAACATTTATTATCCCGTCAGGAGTTGAAAAGCGGCTCCGTAATTAGCCTTCAGGACCACTGGGTTTAGGGAAGATGACAGTAATAACCTGCTAATGCAGGTAGAGATGTTAGAGTCAGCTTTGTGAAGGTGCTGCTCCTCCTCCTCCTCCTCTTCCTCCTCCTCTTCCTCCTCCTCTTCCTCATCTTCCTCCTCCTCCTCCTCCTCCTCATGTTGAAATGTTTCCATTACCGGGGCTGAAGGTCCATCACTGTTCTTCTCCGCGGCTGCTTTTGTTAATCTGCTGTTGCCAAGGATATTTATTAGCTTTTGGCTGCTGATGGAGTCCCATAAAGGCTGGCGCTCAGTGTTTCCACAGTGGTTGGTGCAGCGGCGCTCGTGTGCTCGGGTCCCGGGCCGGAACGCGGCCCCCCCATTCCCGCTAAACGGCCCAAACGCAGACGTAATCTGTTGCATGTGTGAAGCTGGTGCTGGCGCGTCGGCTGCGTCTTTTATCATGCGGATCGACGGGCTGATGGAGCTGTCAAGCTCACGGCCGACATTGGCGGGGGGGGCGGGTGGGGGGGAAACGTTTGGTTCTTTCCAGCGGGAGCGGCGAGGAAGTCCTCCGCCGGCGCTTCGGTTTCAGCCTCTCGGCTTGCGCCTCACACGCACTCGCGGTTGCGCTTTCACAAGACGATCGCAAAAAGCCTCCCGGGCTGCGTGGCGTGGGTGGAGGTGAGTTTTTGTGAAACGGCTGCGAGAGGTGCTGGTTTTCCCACAAGTCTTTGGGGGACTCCCCTCTTCGCTCTCGACTGTAAATGAGCAGGGCGCCGCTGATGGACATCTCTGTTTGGCAGCTGTGAGCAGGCTTGGCACCTAGCTAGCCCACAGCGATGAGGCCGTCAGGGCGGAGGAGCCTCCACCAGTGCAGGGGAACATTATATTTCACATTATCTCGGAACAATAGGCCATTTCCTCCTTGCTGCAGGCCTCAGATGCCGATCAGGGGGGCTGCCAAGCTCCGGGAAGGCAGCACAGATTGCAGGAGAGGTGGGAGTGGAGCTGATGAATTGCTAGGTAGGTGGTTCCGGAACGGGTGCGAGCTGAGCTGCCCTGGCAGCTCGTGCGAGCCGCAGCAGTCGTGGAGGTGCTTGTTAGGGCAGGAGCAGGAGCACACGGCTTGATTTTGCTCCGGTGGAGCCGTGCTGGAGGGCCAGCAGAGCCGTAAATCACACCGTTGCTGCAAATGTTCTCCATCCAGTAACGTGGCTGAAAACGACAGACGAGTTCTCCCAGGTCAAGATGGGGGTTTCTGTTTCAATATGGACGAAGTGTTGAACAATCTAAAGTTCCGTTCAGACGTTCAGACCGAACTGACCAATTAAAGTAACCAGAGCCCCTCGTGTATGAGTAGCCACAACACTAGCTACAGTAGAACACAGAGCTATGCTACTTACTGTAGCTAATTGCAATATTTTGTGTTATTTTACATATATCAAGTAAGAATGATCATATTTCAATTCATTATTTGTTCTGTTACAAATGATAAAGTGATGCCCATGGCAGTCCTTTACCATTTTTTGTAACATTTTACTACACAAATTAAAGTTATGGTGATGTTTTGTGAAATTTTACTGGGTTTTGAATGAAACAGTCCAAAACACACAAACACGATGATGCCATCATTTGTCGAATTTTCCCGATTGCAGATGTAGTTTGTGGAACAAAGTTGTGTAGTCGACAGAAGCAGTGAAGAAGTAACTTATCCCCGTTTCAAGTTAGCCAAATGACACTGGTGAATGCTACGGTGGCTATTTTAGCAAAGCTATAAACTGCTAAAGAAGCTAGACTGAAGACACAGCTTGAAATATCTGTATTTTAAGCAGATTATAATACATTCATGGAGATAATAGACTTCATTTAAAATCTAGTAATGACACAAATAAAGTCCTGAAACATCATTTAATCAACCCAGTGGACATTCGCTAATCTCTTAAACTTGCTCTTTAAACTTCCTGACTCTCCTGGTCCCCTTCACACCGCTGCTACATGATTTTTGACACTTGACAGTAACATTGTGGGGTTGTTTTGTTTTTTTTGGGGGGGGGTAGTCATCTGTTTCATTCCATGCATCTTGAACAGGACCATGCGCCTGCAGAACATGCTAACAATTCATGCTAGAGCGCTGAGCTGTTAGTCATGCAAATATGCTAACTGTCAACGTTTAGTCTGCGTGCCAGGCCGACTGGATGAGTGTTTACCGAGCTGTTGTGGTACAGCAATCTCGCAGATTTCGACACACGGTACATTTATGGAAAACATGTCCGAGGTCATGCAGGGTTGTTGGCTCACCCTCCGCCCAACCTGGAGCCGTCCAATCACTCAGCGCTGCTGCCAGATGCTTTAAAACCTCTGGAAATACCTTTTCACCAAGCACTTTGACTCCCTCCACTCAGCTCTTTCTCTGGGTTGCGTAATTGCTCTTCTGTTGTATTATTGAAACGTTTGGCTCTGATTAGCGCAGCAGATGAAACGGCTAAATGCTAATGTGTGATTTCCCGTGGGGCCGCCTGAGCGCCGCGCTTCATGGGCTGCAGGTGTTTACAGGGGAGGAGTGCGCTCCAAGTGCCCTGGTGCCGATTAGGCCCTTAACTCTTTGCCTGTTTTCTGGAACAGGTAACTGTGATACACTTTCAGACCCTCCTCACATGTCTGTGGCGCACAGGCCTTTAAAAAGTCACCACTGCATTATATATGAGAAATATGGGAAAGCGGACCCCGCTCGGGCCGGTTCTGCCTCGGCCTGCTCTGGCCAGTAACCTGGTATTGATCCTCCGGAGAGAACGATCCCCTGGCTCACGGATCTATTCTTCCCCCTGATACCTGGATATCTTTTCAAGGGTTCAGGCGGGAGGTGCTTCTGCTTTGCCTCAGAAGGTGTTTTTACAGCTGGAGCCAGAGCTGGAAAAGGCTTCCAGCTGTGAGCAAACAGCAGCCAAGGTGAGCCGCCATCGCTTTCCCCAAGCTTTCAATCCTCCCATCTACTTCTTCGCTCGCTTCTTTTCATCATGTCCTCCTTTGCGTTATTTCTGTCGTTGTCACAGATCCCCCCCCCCCAAAAAAAAAGCATTGGGGAAAAGGGCGGTAAACAGTCCTCAAGGTCTTAATGGAGGGGCCTCCAAAAGAGAGGAAGACTCAGGGATGAGGGGGTGACTCAGGGATGAGGGGGGTGACTCAGGGATGAGGGGGTGACTCAGGGATGAGGGGGTGACTCAGGGATGAGGATAAGTGATTGTGACCAGCTGAGTCGGATGGCAGTCGTCCCTGGAGGGGGAGATGGGAAATAGATCGCAGCCAGGGTCGTTGTGTTGGGGGGGGGGGGCGTCTCTCGGTTCCGAACCTGGACCGACAATCCAACACGCCGGTTCCCCATCAGAGGTGCAGATAAAACCCGGAGCTGATTAGCCGGTGAGCGAGCAGCCATGGAAACAAACAAACAAACAAACAAACAAACAAACAAAAACACGAGCTGGGAGGAATCCAAGATGAGCCCTCTCGTTATTAAGAGACACCCCCGCCTCCTCTGAGCCAAAGTAAATAAATAAATTACCTCTTCGGATGCCTGCTTGCTAATCTTGTTAGCTTTTGTGCTGCTGCAAATTAAAAAGCAGCTTGTTTGTGTTATTGATGACGGCTGTAGCTATATATATATATATTTACTATATGTATATATATATATATGTATACATGCGTGCAGCAGGCTTGAATGATTAACCTGACATGGAACCGTAAATGTAGGTTAGCGCTCCGAAAGGCGGAATTCCCCAAAGGCAACGAGCGGCGTTGGCATCCGGTTATCTCGCCACGTTCCCTGGAGCCAAGAGGACTCCAGGAAGACGGGCCCCTGTTCTGTTTGTGGGACAGGGATCCAACGCTCGGCTGGCGGGAACAGAAACGAGGGGCCGAGAACGGCTCCTGGTCGGATCCCGAGCTGGGCTAGCTTTGTTCCGTCACCACCGGCTAAAGACGGGACCAAATCAGACCTTCATCAGGACGGATCTGACAAGTGAGGGAGAGGAGGGGGAACAGATGGCGGAGGTCCCCCAGGGCGAACGGCGCCCGCCTCGCTGCACTCCGAGAGCTCCTTTGACCATCTGGTCGCGAGCGGCAGCCCCGTAGCGGATTGCGCTACGCGGCGACGTGGGAAAGGAGAGAGGGCGTCATGTGGGGGAATCAGTACGGCCACCAGGGGGGGCAGGAGGTGGGGTCGAAACGGGTAGACTCCACCCAGGCCGATCACACCCAGGACAGCGTTCGAAGTTAGCGCGCCTGGCGGAACGCTCTTCCACACACACGGAGGAGGTGTGTGTGGAAGAGCTGAACCGAGCTTTCCCAGACGCCTTTAGTCTTTAGGTGACAAGAGGCCACGCCCAGAGTTCACACCGCTGCCGTGGCAACAGAGTCAGCCTTCCAGGTTGGTGTGGACTGTTGAAAAGAACGAGATGGGAGATCGGATCCCGGTTTGGAACCAAAGCTTCTGCTCTGACAACCCTTTCTCTCCTTTCCCTTTTCCAGCCTGACTACGTTACTACAGCATTAAAGGTCCCATTTGTAGGCGTGGTCGGATGTTCCGTCCTCCCCTGGCTGCCAATCAGCCCCGGAGATGATGAAGCTGCTGCTCTTCATCCTCCCGAGGTGCCTCCACCTCCCTGATCCATTTAGAGCCACATCCCCGCTCCGATCAATACCGCTTCCCAGCCGCCCGTCATCAATTATTCACCCGATCGGCCCTTCTGCTCATTAGACGACTAATCTGGGAGGTCGCGAAGCCACGGCTCGCTTTGAAACCTGAGAGGCGCTGAGGAAGAGGAGGGTGAATCGCAGCTCCAGAGATGCCGGGCTCATGGATCTAGGATCACCCATTTGTACATCTGAGCCCTGACATCCAAGAGAGCTTCTAAATGTTTGATGAAACCCGAGAATCGCTTTGATGGACGCGCAAATCTATCGGCAACGCTCCGCACGTGCCCGTAGCGGCTCCTTGCACGTTAGCGCGGCGGACCTAGCTTCTGCTAGCGTGTGTTACGCCCGAGCAGCGCCTGCGGTACCACGCGCTGTCACAAACGTCCTGGAGCGTCCCGACAGCGACGCCGCCTCTTGTTTCCTGTCGTTGTTTGTCCCAACAGGGTCCCGTTGGAGTTCAGAGGCCCAAAGAAAGGAAGGAAGAAAGAAAGAAAGAAAGAGCCCCTAGTTCTCTCCTTCCCGATGGTGTTGGGCGAGTTTGGGGGAGGCGTCTTTGATCTCCGCGTCCCCCTGAGAGCCTCGGTGAGGTGGGAGTGCAGCGCGACTGCTGCGCTACATGCTAGCTCTGATTAAAGGGAAATATGCATCAGTGCGGAGGACTCTTCTTTTTATCCGCGCTTGTACCGCGCTGCCGGTGCCACGCCGACTCTTCTGAAGCGTTCTGATGTCGTAGCTCCGCCGCCCGAAACGGAGCCGCTTGTTCCAGAGCTTGAAGAAGTTGCACTCGCGGTCGTTAGGCGCTAGTTCCTCTCTAATGGTCGGCGGGGGGGGGGGCGGGTGGTGACCTTTTACCTTTAGTGGAGTCACATGACCTCGCTGCCGAGAGAAACACCACCAGAAGAGAGGTAGGAGCAGGATTCAGCGTTTACTGTGAAGAGCTAGCTGTCTTTTTGAGGGTGGTGGGAAACTTTGAATAACCGTCTCGTCTGGATGACATCATGTGGCGGCGCCCGCTCAGTGTGGGTCAGAAATAATCAAACACGCGGCTCTGTTTGTAGGTGGGAAAATTTCCCCTCCAGATACGACACGAAAAGCCGGATTAGTCATAAGATGAAAGCTGATGAAGCGTCAACGCTGCTAAACGTATAGCTGCCAGGCTGAGAGAGAGAGAGAGAGAGAGAGAGAGAGAGAGAGAGAGAGAGAGAGAGAGAGAGAGAGAGAGAGAGAGAGGGGGCTGATGGAGAGATTCGCCTCGTTCGCTGCCGTCATTGACATGAAGGATCGAAGACAATGTTTCCGTGGGTATTTTGAGCTACGGTCTATTTGCAGGGCTGCGGAACGATGAGTTAATAACAAGCTAGTGATTAAAAAACAGGAGGCAGAGTCCTGAACGGAGCAGATCTTTATTTAGATGAACATCAAGTTCTTCAGGTGCACGGTTCCAACCACCGTTCATCGCCAGATGTTGAGTTTACACATTCAGAGTGGTGCCGACTGATGGGAATGCGCAGGAAGAACGGAGCAGAGGAAGAAAACACACAAAAAGAGGGTTCAGTTTCTGAGTGAGCCTCCGTCAGTGGCACCATCAGCGTTAGCAGAACAGGGTCCTGGATGCAAAGCCACACCCGGACGGAGAATCCTGACATCCTGCAGAGTCCAAAAGAGCAGCTGAATCTGAAACTCGCATGGATTTAAACATCTTGAACCCATTTCAACATCTAATAGAAGAATTTGGAAGCAGCGGGAACATTTGGAACTTTCAAAACGACCCCCCCCCCCTCCCCCCAGTGCGCCCCCTCCTCTACACCTTCCTTAAGCTAACGGCGAGGGGACGGTGCGGCCCGGCGCCTCTGGGTCTCACTGGGCTCTGAGGCCCGGTGGTCTCTGGGAGCGGCAGGACTGAGGCCCCTGCAGAGTGATGCTGGCCCACCCCCGCAGGGTGGGGATGGCGGGGGTGGGGGGGCTTCCGGGGCCAGCTGGAGTGTACAGAGCACTGGGGCTTTCCTGCTCTGTTTGGGGGCGGGGCCTCGTTTGTCACTTCTGCGTGACTATTGTGAATTTCTCTGGTAGCCTCTCTGTGTTTAGATTGTAATTTGTTGTTTCTGTTGAATTTCTTTCTTTGTTTGGCTCGTGTACTAGTTTCGATAAGACGTGTTCCCGTGTCCCCACCCTCCTGTCAGTTAAAAAAACAAAAACAAACAAAAAAAAGTGGGCTTAACAGACTCAACTTGGCAAAGAAAACCAAAAAGCATCAGGAGGCATCCAGATGCTGCTGGACAGCAGAGGACAAAAAATAAATAAAAAGGAATAACAGTCTGACCTTTTAAATCAAATGCGACATTAATACTTCGCCTTCAGAGAAACACAATGACGTAAACCATGGCTTATATGGTTTTGATATTAATATATATGCTTGAAAATCTTTTTTCTCAATATATCTCTGTGGATAGAATTTCTCTCTATATAGCATACAGTACATATAGTTTTGGTAGGATTTGAAAACATTCAAATACATTCACTTAATGTTTTTTCTTAGCTAACTGTGGACAGATATTTAATCATGAAACAAGACATGAAACATCCTACAGAAAACACAGCAACTGCTGCATAAATATACTGAAAGAGCTCTGCGGTCATCTGAAGTATAAAATAGCATATTTTCTGGACTTGACAACAGTTTCTATCAACTCTACCGATGAGAGTTCGGTGCAGGCGCTTCCACAGGTGCATGTGTGAGCAGATATAGGCACCTCCAAGTCAATGTACGCCAGTGGCTGAAACGCTGTAACGCTAACTCACATCGACAATCACAGGTGTGAAAGGAACCTTGGCTTCACGCAAAAAACACAGGCATTAATCAACAGGTTGAAGAGAAGTGGCACAACATTGACAATAAGCCACGATATTATGCATCTACACAGTTGTTTTTATCTTTTTTTTTTTTTTTTTTTGAAGGCCACAAAACTGTTAGCTTTATGCTGGTTCTCAGAGATTTCATAGAAATGCTGCTGCCTGCATTCAGAAAGGACTTTCATGTGCGTGTTGAGACAAAACAGAACCGTGGCAGCCAGTGTGCCTTTAGCCTTTCCTCCCAGGAGCGGCGCTTCCTCGGTTCTTCCTGGGGTTCTGCGTCCAGGACCTGCAGCGGCGGCGGGTCCAAGAAGAGATGAAACTCAGGCGGTAACACGCCGAGCGTCCCAGCGCTAACTGACAACCTAGCTTGACGCGCTCCCGCCACGGCGCAGGAAAGAGCTGGCAGACGTTACTCACTGCATGGGCCCGGCACCAGATCCAGGTCACCTCAATCAACTGAATACTTTCATTTTAAACTCACATCTGCTTTACTTTCGATCTGACCTGTTTCCATCCTATGAAAGCTGACAGAGAACGTTACCTTTGTGCTGTTTACAGTATCGACTATTTGTTCATAACACTGACAAATAGAGATGAAATGGATCCAACTGAGGACTAGTTTTGTATAATAATAAAAAAAAAAAAAAGACTGAAGTGGGGGCAGAAAGAGCAGCGTTAGAATACGCTGAGCAAAGATGGGAAGAGTGAACTGGCCAGCTGTCCTCTCCTGTGTTTTAGCTGTAAATTAGATTTTTTTAATATAATTTAAATAAACAGTAGACAAACAAGGTATTAAATAGACAGAAATCCACCCATCAACAGTGCACTTAAAGGAACATGACAAAGAAGATCTAGAAAAGTGGATTTCCTGACCTGAGAGAACACCTTCTCTGAAATGAAACACAAACTTTCTACCGCTCCTGGGAGAGGAGATCTCCGTCTCTGTGCTGCCGATCGGACGCGTTTTCCCGACGACGTTAGCTTGGATAATGCAGGCTGGGATCCGGAGAGTCCAAGTCCCCGCCCGGCCCTTCCTGCCCCGAGTACGAGCTCAGGGCGTCCCACAGCAGGTGGGGCTGCTCGCAGTGGTGGTGACCCCTCCAGTGCTCCAGTACCTCCTGTTTGGTGTCCAACACTTTGCTGCACAGCACGCAGTGAAAGGCCATACCTGCTGCGAGGAGCCCCGGGCCCCCGTGGCTGTCGGGCGAAGACAGGGCCCCGTTTTCCTCCCCCCCCCAGGCCTGGTGATGGCATCTGATGTGCCTCTTCAGCTTGGAGAAGGAGAAGAACTCCTCATCGCAGCTGCCGCATTTCAGCGGACTCCGCTTCTCTTTCAGCTGCCTCCAGTAGCGCGCCGCGTGTTTCACCAGATCGTTCTCCGCCTTGCGGCCCCCCCACAGCTGCTGGCCTTCGCCCAGCCGGACTTGGACCTCCTCCTCGTGCACGTAGAGCAGGTGCATTTTCATGTCAGTGAAGGTGGGAGTGACGGTTTGGCAGCGGCCGCACTTGATCTGTAGCTCTGCCGGATCCTCCTGATCCTGGTCCTGGTCCTGGTCCTGGTCCTGGTCCTGGTCCTGGTCCTGGTCCTGATCCTGGTCCTGATCCTGGTCCCGATCCTCTGCCGGGTCTGCTTTATTGGCTCTGGAGGGAGGGAGGAAAAAAAAAAAAAAACGAGAATTCCGATTAGCGGATATTGCGGAAAAGGCAGGCGGCGGGACGATAGCGAGCGTCTCACCCTTCTGACTGGCTCTCGTGGTGGCTGATGGAGGGCTCCACCGTCAGCAGCACCTTGTGCACCTCCCTCAGGTGGCTGAAGTAGACGCCCACGTAGCCGAAGGCCTTCTGGCAAAACTCGCAGCAGAAGGAGCGGCGCGCCCGAACGTCGGCGTGGTGGAGCTTGGTGTGGGTGCTGAGGCTGCCGGAGTGGGCGTAGGCCTTGCGGCAGACGGGACAGACGTAGGGCCGACTGTTGGTGTGGCTGTTCATGTGGCTCTGCAGGTGGTGCTTAAACTGGAAGCAGCGGCTGCAGGTGGGGCAGCGGTGCAGCGGACGCCCGCCCATGAAGGCCCTGGGGTGACAGGCGCCTCTCAGGTGGAGGGCGTCCTGGACCGGCGGGGGACAGTCCAGGATCTTGGAGGCGATGGTGGCCGGGAGCTGATGACCAAGCAGGAGCTCCTGCTCCTGCGTATCTGAGGCGGCAGTGGGCAACCCCACCAGCTGAGGAACGGTCTCCATTAGCAACAAGGGCTTGGGTCGGATGCTGCGGTACTTTTTGGAAATATCAATCTCCTTCTGTTTGGAGCTGGAAACCACCGCCTTCTCCGGAATTCGCCTTCGGAAAAAGGACAAGGACCTCTTCTTCCTGGCTTCAAAAGCCAACATGTCTTCCATAGTCTTCCTCTTTCGTCCCCGCTTCTTGCCGGGGGGTTTCTGGAGGGTTCCCTGCGCGGGCACAAGTGGGGTCTTGACCTGGGGCTCCGGGAGGGCCTTTGGCACCGGGGCGTGGTCCGCGGATTCAGCCGTCTCCGGGGACAGGGACGCACGCTTTGCGGGGCCTTTGGGTCCCGCCGGGTGGGACAAACTTTTCTTCTCTTGAGAAGAACTGGCAAGTTTGGCAGCTGGGAGGAGAGTGCTCTTCATTTTGGAGTAGGGCATGATGGGTAATTTACCGTTTAGCGGGGACGGGATGATCTGGATGGCTTTGCTGAAGATGGCCGGGGACAGAACGGCGAAACTGTTGTGAGGGTGCGCTGGGCCGGGCTTGGACTGGCACGCCCTTGCAGCGCTCTTGCTATCTTCTGGGTGTTTTCCTGGGGAGCCGTTGAGGGCAGCTGTGGGGAACTGGAGGTTTGGTAGAAGGCCAGTGGTGGTGGTGGTGGTGGTGGGTTGCTCGGAGACATCCGGCGCTCGCTCTAAACGACAACCCGGGTAAAGGACGGGGTTTTCCGGGAGCTGAGACACGACGGAAACGTCCGAGGCCGCCGGGTCGATCAGGAGGACTTTCTCTGAAGCCTCTTCTTTTAAAACGTGCACTGTCTTGGCCTGCTCGCACCCCGTCTTCTTCTTCATCGCCGATGGCGATGCGCCTTGAGCCGTCTCGGCAACCTTCAAGGCCGCCGTCACTTTGGCGGCCAGGCCGGGAGACTTGACCTTGTTTGCGCTGCCCTTCTTCCTCATTGGCTGGTATCTGGGAATCGGTAACTTCAGGTTCTTCTGAAGCGACTGAAGCTGCTGCTGCGGCGGCGGCGTTGATGGAGGCAGTGCCACCAGAGAGAAAGTACCATCCTGGCCCGTTATTTGCATCAGCGCGTAGTTTTGGGTGGGTACAATAATCGACTTGGAACCGGTGACGGTGGCGGCCTCGGGGATGGCAGAGGAGGTGTGGCAGGACAGGACGGCAGGGCAGGGGGAGGGCACCATGGCTGGGGCCTTGGGAGCAATGCTCCGGAACTGAAGGCTCTTCATCGGAAGATCTGGACTCACCGGCTACCCACTGCAAAACACATTCACAGAAGAAGAACGGGTGGAACCAGGGACTTCCTTAACCAGTCCAACAGATGAGACACGAGCGAGTGGAAGCACACACACGCGCACACACACCCACACACACGCAGTGATGAAGGGAACGAAGAAGTGATAAAGATGGAACATGGATCAATCGAAAAAAGACTCCAGGTTAGCGACTCAGATGTGGAGTAGAGGATCCGGAGGTCCTACTCATGCAGGCTGAAATAAACATTTTGACATAATTATCGAACTTCTGTGGCTTCTCTTAACGTGCATTAGCAGTTGTTACATCTGGGTGCAGTTAGCAGAGACAAAGGTAGCCTGTCAGAATACACCATGTCCGTGTGACAGGCGGCCCTGTTATCCACATCCCTGCTCACGCTGCAGAATTGTCCCTCCAGGCTCAGGGCACACTGCCCCCCTTTTATTTGCGCTCAGCACGCAGCCGTGCTTCACGCTGGAGCACGGACACACACACACACACACAGACACGTGTACGTGCGGATACACACTCGCGCGTCTCCTGAAAGGATGACGCGCTGGAGCGCGAAGGCTGCCCGACGGCAAGATCTTTACCCCCCCCGCCCTCACCCCCATCTCCCCCTCTG
>BJFM01001760.1:9294-26842 GCA_016586285.1 Arothron firmamentum
ATGGTAAGGGGATGTGACCAAAAAAGACAAGGCTGGGGGCTTTTTAATAATTTTTTTTAATGCTTCCCTACTGGCAATACACAGCAAAAGCAGAGCAGGTACTGTAGGTGCACGCAGTCCTTTCAGTGCTTTTTCCTTTGATATCGTGTGAAAAAGGGATTTTTCCATCTGAGTTGCTGCCACTCTCAGAAATACAGATATTTGTAATCGAAGGAAACAAAAAGTTCAGACCATCAGGGAAATGTTGCAGATAATAGTTGTGCGTGGCTTGGGTATCGTGACAAGAAACATACTTTAAGTTACAGGAGCTTGAAAATTCTGGATCCCCACGGTTTCCGAACAGGAAATAAGCATGAAGCCGCCTGGAAAATTTCAATTTAATGTTACTTTGCAGTCATAATATACATAGTTTTTTTGGGGGGGGGGGGATTAAAAACTTCACTTAGTATCATAGGTTCAACTTAATGCTGGAACCACAAGATGTAAAATATATACATTGCCATATATGATTATTAATGACACGTACAGTATGTTTATAAACATGTCAAAACGGATCATTTATTTTAGCTTGAGTAGCTTGAAATGGTACTAAATGAGATTAGTTTAAATGTCTGAGCTACTAGAGGTCCACTCAGTGGTACAAAACCCTTCTGTCCTATGTTCCTGTTCCAAACATTGGTCATGGCTTTTTACACAAAATGGCTCCCTGGGAGCTTTGTTCTCCATCATTAGGGTCGTGTGGTATCCAGCCTAGTCTAGTTTTCCCCCTTTGTTACTGCTGGACGGATGCTCTGCATTAAAAGCATGCGTCTGTGTTCTGATTAAGCCTCTCATGCTTGCTTTTTTCTTATCTTTGTACTCCGATATTATCGGAGGAGTCATTGCAGAACAACACGCTGTTATTAAATCTGGCAGTCTTTCATTACTGGAACAGAGATTCATAGTGGTGGTGGGCTAGATATTTGCTCCAGAGTGCCGCGTTCGAGCAAAAACACCGACGCCTCGCGTTGAGACCATTGTCTTCATTGTGAAGCAAAAGCAGCTTCAGCAGTGTCCACAGTCCATGGAGACTGGAAGTATGGACTATATATGTGAACGAGGGGATTCCATTATGTTTGCATGTTTCCTGCTATGCTTCTTATTGACTTCAAGGTTGCTGGGAGGTCAAAGAATGGCGCATTGACTGCCAGAGCTGTGAAAAGTGGCATTTCTTTTTGTTTCCTGTAGTGAAACTTGATCCCTCAGCCTTATAAAAAAGACTTAAGTACCAATTAATTAATTAATAAACACAGCTGTATGGTTATAAATGCATCAATAGAAATTTTATCTGGGCTATTTATGTGAATGCACATTTATTTATTTATTTTAACCTTTGATTTGTTGATTATACAGTATTATGTATACATTTCTTTATTTATGTAGTTGTACAGTTTCAGATTTTTTATATGCTAATTAGGTGGGCGATGCTGAAATCTCCAACAGGATTGGTTAGTTGGGATTTTCAGGTGCGATTATTACGGCCTGTTATTTCAAAGGTACTCCTGGCCCTTAGAGAGCCAAACGATCTCCACTTTTGTTGAGGATGCCAATGGCAGTTTCTGAAGACATTTTCTTTGTCTTGCCAGCCATTTCTCCTCAGAACAACTATCTGCTCGTTTTCTTGCTGTGTGTGCATGTGCATGTGTATTCGTATGTGTGTGTGTGTGAACAGACGTGAAAGAATCAAGCAAGAAATAACTGTCATCATAGATAATTTGTCTCACTTTTCAGGAGCCCACTTAGTCTCCCTGAGACGTCACTAGAGACAGAAGCCATTAAAGATGCAGCAAACTACGGACCTGTTGCTTTTCTTACTGTAAGAGACATTAATGATGCTGGTGGGCTGCAGGTTTGTTGTGGCATGCTGTGTTCTTCATGCTAATGCTTGGCAGAACCTCTGATTCCTTCCATTGATGCTGTCTCCATGGTAGTCGTTTCCAGCAACCCCACAATAAACCAAGACTGGGTGTATGGAGTGTCATTATAAATTAAAAGAGGTATGCAGGCTCTGGCCAGATAAATGTCCAGCTTGTCAGCATTATTTCTGCTTCCCAGGGATGCTGATGATGCTGATGATGCTGATGATGCTGATGATGCTGATGATGCTGATGCTGATGATCAAATATTATCATTAGTAGTGGTAGTAGTCGTTGAAGTAGATTCTATTTTCGTGTCCCGTGGTTTAGAGTAGAGTGTCATCCGTGGCTGACCTGTCAATCAAGGACGTGTGTGAAGGCGCTCGGCACCAGCGTGTGTCAGCGTCACTTCTTTTCATTAGGTAAATGCATCCTGTCAACGCGTTGACGGATAGGCTCCTGTTTTTGTTGGTGCGTGTTTGCGTGGCCTTGAAGGGTGAAGTAGAGCTGGATGCTTTGCTCTGTTTGTTAATTGTTTTCAGTCCACAGAGTTAGTGAGGATATTATTATTTTTTCTTTAAGATAAATACCTTGCTCAGCAGCAAAAAGCATGTTGGAGTTGTTGGCGGGGTTTTTCAGTCTTATCTCGATGGAAGAACTCAGAAGGCACCTGCCTGCGTGTTCGTGTCAAAAAGTGACGCAGAGTACCAGAGGTTGTCTTCTCTCAAAGATGTCGCCAAGAATTTATTGGGGGAAAAATACATCCAAATGGAATCAGAAGAATAAAAAGTACAATGCAAAACGTAGTGGTGAATCAGGATTCAAAAGATTGGTCTTGTGGAACAGAGTTCGCCGCCGGGCCGCCCTCGGCATCCAGAGGAGCCGCCAAGCGCTCGGCTGAGACAGCGGCTCCTCTCCGAACTTGGGATGGCGCACTCTCCTCTCGCTGGTCGCTGACAGCCTGCTTTTGTACTCCTGAGAGATTCACCGCATCCCAAAGCTTACAGTCAGGTTCGCTCTATCCTGTCCTGAAATAAACAGAGCCTGTTGTCCCATCCCTCAAGGACATGGAGCACTGAGGCTCCAGATAATGTAGGACTCCAGAGGTCAAGCTGACCTGTCCAGAGAACAGAGGCCTAACAGATCTGTACACCATGCACTGTTGTTCAAACTTTGTGGGGACCGTCGGCTGTTTCAGGTGATGTTTAATGAACATAATGGACACATTATTGTTGAGATCTCAGCAGAAGTTGTTGCTGTTGATAATGACTCAGCAGCTGTCAGCTGTTTTCGACAGTGACCTAATATGAAGTTGTTATGCTTAAGCAAAACACACTAGCACATGCTTACGCAGCCATGGTGATTACATTCAGTTACATGAGATAAATACAAGAGGAGTCATGTATAATCATAAGAGGAGACACAAAATAAGTCATAGGAGTTTTGTGAGCAAGCTAAATCATTACACATGGCCTAAATTATTAGTTAATTAACTCATAGGCTTCGACAACTCAGAGTTTCAATGATAGCGTCAAAATTTATCTCTACAGAGTTAAGGAATTCACAACATGCACTACGATTCTCAGTGAATCCAGTTATCTTGAAAATTATTTGAAATCATTTATAATTGGGGCCCTTCGTAGCAACACCTGCCCTTTGCCCTTTTAAAAATGGCCTGTGTTTGAAATTTAAATCACTAAAGGTCAGTTGTTGGTGGCACAAGGTTTTCAGATCTGACAGTGAGGCTCAATTGAGCGATTAAAATTAATCTCACACTTGCTTTTTCAGCGTTTTAGTACCTTCCCGCCGCAGAGACATTCCTCGCCCTCGCTCCTTGTTCCGTCTTCAACCGAACAGCGTGAAAAGCAGTTGAAAACCCGCAGCACTTGGAGCCTGTTCAGCGGCTTTACGGTCGCCTTCTTGTGCGCCGGCGCTCGTAATCAACATCTTTCATGTTTCCCTCTGATGTTTGATGCTGTGAGCTTAAACAACGTGTGTGTGTGTGTGTGTGTGTGTGTGTGTGTATGTGTGTGTGTGTGTGTGTGTGTGTGTGTGTGTGTGTGTGTGTGTGTGTGTGAGACAGCATGTCAAGTCAGACGTAGAAATCTCCAGCGACAAACACATTATATGCATTATATAATCAGAAAAGCACGTGTGGAATATGGTTAAAGATAATAGCTTTACATAATAAGTGATAAGACCATTTTATTTCGATGTGTCTTATGGAATATCTTATGTTTGCTGTGTGTTCCTCTCTCTCTCTCTCTCTCTCTCTCTCTCTCTCTCTCTCTCTCTCTCTCTCTCTCTCTCTGTCTCTCTCTCTCTCTGTCTCTCTCTCTCTCTCTCTCTCTCTCTCTGTCTCTCTCTCTCTCTGCGTTCAAATTGCAGTAAAATTGTTGTTTTTTTCTCATCACATCAGGGGTCGGTGAGGTGTTTTTGCTGCAGCTCAATGTTTGTGTATTAATCCTCAGGACAGACGGACAGAACTTTTAAAAAGCTGATAGAGTCTGGCTTGAATTAGGGACAAAACCAATTATCTCGACTGTTTCATAGATTGTTGGAGATATTTGGCCCATCTGAGCTGAGCTCTGAGCTGACCTGAGCTGCATCTCTCTGTACTGGCATGAGGAGTTACACAAGGATCAGTCCTCGAACCTGCACTCTTCTTTCATTCCTATATGTTAAACTAAAAGCATAATGTGCATTGCTTACTTATTGTTCATTGAACCTGCTCTGTGACACCAAGGGTGCTGAACCCTACTGTTGCCCTTGACGACAGAAACGTCACATTCGTTTCTTTACCCCTGCAAAGCTGCCGATGGGTTGATTAGTGAGCGGTAATTTTCTAGATGCACGCTTGGTACTCGTGCGTGAGCGTATGACAACCAATGATGAAAGAACGTCTGACATCTAAAGCTTCTCTTGCGTTGCACAGGGAGGGCAGCACCAGCATTCTGAACAACCTGCTCTCCAGGATGGAGCAGTATGCCAATAACCTGGAGAACCTGGTGGAGGAGCGAACGCAGGCCTACCTGGAGGAGAAGAGGAAAGCCGAAAACCTGCTCTATCAAATCTTACCACAGTGAGTCACTTTATCCCAAGAAGTAAAAGCTGAGATTGGCCCCACGGATACGCGGAGGTGTGATTTTTATTTGTTGTTTTTTTTTTTTATACAAATAAAATCCATTGTATTAATTAATGTCTCCCGACACCTCTTACTTTATTAAGAGATGCGCGCTCCCTGCGGTGCCATCTCACTGATGAAACTGAGCAGCCAGCTGACAAAGCAGGCTTTAATGAGACGGTCTCATCACAGCCGGCCAGACAGGCGGCCATGACACTCTAGCCTGCTTCAACATTTGGATAATCCACCGATTGCGATCTTTCTGCAAATTTATCCTTTTTTTTTTTTTTCCTGGAGAATCTTCATGTCAAAGGAGTCCAGGCGGAGGAGCCCCCGAGAGCGTTTTTGTCCTTTTTATTTTTTTCCCCTCTCTTCTTGCTCACCAATGACCGAGAGCAGGATGAGCAAGCCTTTGTAATTTGAGCTAAAAGCATCTGCCTGTGGTTTCGAACCTGAAAGTCGAGCCCTGCATCCCAAGCACCAAACTCTTCCTGTCCAGATACGTTGCAGACCTGACTGTCGTTGTTGTTGTTGTTTTCTCTGACCTTCTCCGACCTTCTCCGTGTGTTTGCGTGCAGCTCAGTAGCAGAGCAGCTGAAGCGAGGGGAGACGGTGCAGGCCGAAGCCTTCGACAGCGTCACCATTTACTTCAGTGATATTGTTGGCTTCACGTCCATGTCTGCAGAGAGCACACCCCTCCAGGTACCGGCCGGCCGTCCTGCTGCACAACTGCGCGGTTTTAAACGTCAATTTGGTCTTTTAAAAAAAATAAAATAAAAAAAAGACTTCTAAAAATCGCCGTTCGTGACGGCTGGAAGTCGGTGTGTTTTCGTTTACTCATACGCGAAACGCGCTCCGGTCTCTACCTCCCCCGTGTCTCACGGTTCCCACACTTTGCGTTTTCCCACACGCGGGCTGAAATAGTGCAGCGGAGGGATGGACGGAAGAGTGCACTGACGCAGAGCTGAGTCACGTTAGCGCATAACGCTGCTCGCTCTCACTCAGCTGTCAGAGGGTCCATCCGTTTTCAGAGAGAGGATCTCTGCCGCTGTAGCACCGATGCTTAGCATGGTGCTCACGGACGTTTTAGTCCGGTTTAGGGATGGCTCCTCCATACTGGCACATTTGCTTTATCGTCTGTGTTTTGCCAGTTGACTTTAGGGGGAAAACCAACCATCAGTGCAAAAAAATGTGGTGGGAGAGTGGAGACACACTGGCCTTTTAACGTCAGATAACATTCTTTGGTTCTTTTTAGGATTATTAGCAACGGTTAATACGTTTAAGTGAAAGGAGATTTTGACAAGGAAACGTGGCAAATTCTTATTTTCAATTCTAATAAAATCGTTGCTTCTTCACAGGTCGTTACGCTGCTCAACGACCTTTACACTTGTTTTGATGCCATCATTGATAATTTTGACGTTTACAAGGTAAGTCATGACGAGCAGATTGCCTTTTATTTAGTCTACTTTGAATTTGACTTGCTCCTTTCTGGAATGTGTGATCAAAATGCCAGCCTTGGCCCTCTTCTTCACATTTCTGTCCGCCTGGATAACGAGTTGCTTCCCCGTCTTGTGCTCTGGACAGGTTGAAACCATCGGTGATGCCTACATGGTGGTATCGGGGCTGCCAGTGCGGAATGGAAAACTGCATGCCAGAGAGATTGCTGGGATGTCTCTGGCATTGTTAGAGCAGGTCAAAACCTTCAAGATCCGGCACAGACCCAATGACCAGCTGAGACTCAGGATAGGTATACACACAGGTGAGTCGAAAGCTTCAATTCTGATGGAAAAACAAAGCGGAATTTGGAAATGGTCGTGGGGGAAATTCCACTGAAAGTGACACATTAGCATAAGCAGCCACTCTTGAGTTGTGTTCTGTTGCTAATCATGGGCTAGCTAGGCTGTGCTGAAGGTGGCACACAGCCTGCAGCTGCAGCACCCTTCTAGATTATTGGTTTCCTTCCTAATGAATACCCTCTGCACTGGTTTAGGCTTTGCGACATCGCTGTGTAAGTTACTGTAGATCCGTCAGCCAGTTGTCATGGTAACATTTATCTCCAGGCTCGCAAACACACACATACATATGCGCGTGACGTTAATCTGGCTGTTTAGGAAATCGATGCAACGTTGTTTCCTGTCCTCACATTTATTCTCTTAAAATCCGCGAAAAATCCGCATTTTTTTAACCGGAAACATGGATCCAGGCAAGTGGACAGGAGGAAGGGGCAGATCTGGAAACCTCTGTCTTTACTGTCTTTGACAGCCCAGAACAGCAGGCAGCTGCAAAAAGGGAGAACCAAGTGGCACCCTCTGTGGTCAGAACCATCTAGTACATTTCATACTCTGACACACACACGCACACACACACACACACACACACATTACGTCATGTCAACATTCTGCCAATCCGGGGCCACTGTTTTTGTCTGTGGTTGGGAGCTTCTTCCTGGCCTTAGAAGGACATTACTCGGATGTGTCTGCCTGAAAACCTTGGTGCCGTGTCTTGCTCATCTCATCAGTGCCTGCGCTTCCTTCTTTAAAGAAAGACGCTGTCCCAAAAATGGATGAAATGGCAAACTCTCCAGGCGTACCAGGGCGAATAGCCGGGGATTTCCCGTCGTGTCTTGACGCAGTCAGAGCCGCTCACAGTGAATGCCCCCTGTTGAGCAAAACCGAAATGAGCCGTGAGTGTGCTTTAAAGGACATGCTTCTCACTGGCTTGTGGTGAGTTTACTGGGTAATAAAAGAAGTGTGCGTTAACTGGATGAGTATAAATGCTGGAGCCTGATCTGTCTAGGCGGTAATCCCCTTCAGGGGCTCTCGATGCAGCTGTTTAGTCTGCGCTAGCTCGCTTCTGCACTTGTTTGGGTTCACACACTCGACTTAGGTCGTCCATGGAGCGGCGTGTGCAGGCTAGATGTGGCCTTGGGACAGTGATTAAATTCCAGCAGATGACAGGTTTTAGCCAGTTCATTTTGATTGGTTTTAAACGTTCTTTGGGGTTTTACAGGTCCGGTCTGTGCTGGTGTGGTTGGACTGAAGATGCCCAGATACTGTCTGTTTGGAGATACTGTCAACACAGCATCTCGAATGGAGTCTAATGGAGAGGGTGAGTGCCACTGGTTCCTTGTTTCTGACCTGTCAGCAGTTGCTCATGAGCATTTCTTTTTCCCATGTTTTCGTGCTCTCGCTCGCTAACAAAGATGACTGAATAGCGGATTAAACACTGACTTTATTCATCTGCAGAATGAGAAAGGTCTTGGCCCTCTAGTGACCATTGATCAGATCAGAGTTTTGTTTTTTTTTTGCTTGCTCTCACTTTGCAGACATTTTACACCACCCACAGGTGGATCGCATTTTGGCCCAGGCGCACCTCCTCCGACATGCGACGGCATCGCTTCTAGATGTCTCATTCGAACCGTCGGCACCGAATCTGCGCATTGCTGTTGTTTTTTCAAAGCCTAAAGTCTTCACGGAGGTGAAATATCCCCAAGAGCAGATGCATGATAGAATAGATAGTGTCTCCACTGCGCATTTGAATGCGGGGATGCTGACATCCGCCTGCAAGCTGTGCACTTGAGGACAGCATGGACGGGAACTCTAAGTGTTATGAAAGCGTGGTTGGATGTTCCGCGAGTGAATCATCGGATGTATTGATTAAGGACTGACTCACTTCCTGCGCCGGTAAATAATTGAGCGCCGTGGCATCCGAAGGCCCCCGGCCGGCGATAACCTCTGCAGCCTGAAGCCTCGCAGGCAGAAACCGCGTCCCGCCTCTCCGCGCAGCGCGTGCTCGTCAGACGGAGAGGTGCAGAGCTCCCGGGAGCGTTCAAGTCGCTGGAAAAATGCAAATGCGGCGCAAATATGAGGGCGGACCGAGCCTCTCCTGTCATTAGCCATCGAGTAGAAACGCGCTCTTTGCTGCTTGTTTTTCAGCCTTGAAGATCCACGTTTCCTCCGCGACCAAAGAAGTGCTGGATGAGTTTGGGTACTTCGATCTCCAGTTACGAGGGGATGTCGAAATGAAGGCAAGGCCCCTTTGTTCCCTTTAAATCCAGACTGCATTATGAGCGCAGAACATTTACTATATAGCTTAGAAATAACATGGAACGCTTCCTTTGAAGGACAGCCTCACAGAGGATACACACGAGCACGCACGCACGCACGCACATGCACTACATCTGCATTGATGAACCTATTGATTTTTGTGTTTTTCCAGGGCAAAGGCAAAATGAGAACGTACTGGCTTCTCGGGGAGAAGACTGATGTGTACGTTAGCTGAGAATCCGGGCCATGATGTGGCAGGAGGGGGACAGGACAGCGGACGCTCCCGTGGCGCAGCCCTTTTTCACTTGATTTGTTCTAGAATAAGTCATTTCTGGTGACTTCCACAGAGGAAAGAAAAAACCATATGACCAAAAAAAAAAAGAAAACAAAAGAAAACAAAGAGGGAAGTCCAGGTATATTTATAACCTGCATTTAAAAATTGCCAAAAAAAAAAAAAAAGCGAGAAAAAAGGTAAAAGCTGTATTTTGTATGAAGATTTCTCCTCAGAGTGAGTACTTTTCACTGATAAATTCTTATTTTTTGTGCTTTCTATATTAAGATTTGTATAATGTGTTTGAAAGTGTATTAATATTTCCTCGAAGTGTCTGTTGAAGTTTTTGGCACAGTATTACAAATGATGTCAGGGGTTCATTGGCAGTGTTACACAGTACAACATGATATGTATATATGTATATCTCAGATACTGTAAGATATTTTGTTCAACAAGCGAAATAAAACAGTTTTTTTTTTCCCATTATGGGTCAGCCTGTTTAATTTGGCTTGGGTGACAGCAGAGAGAAACTGTACATACTCACATTAGCACCTCCAGCCAATAGGACAGACAGTAATAAACCTATATTTGCACGTATGAATCCAAGTAACATTGTAAAACTGTATAAAGAGACTTTTATTTGCCCTACCTTTTGAGAAATTACCCTTAAAAGTGTTATTTTCTACTTTTAATTCCATCTTCTTAAAGCATTAAAGTATCTCTCTGCTCCGTGACCTTTAAATGTCTGTACAACGATTCTACAATAGTTCTAATTAATGAATTAAAATTTAAACTTTATCCAGTGTTTTAAGCTTCTGGAAGCTCATTAACAGCGTTCAGCTCTGGATCGAGGAGAGGAGACTGACATCAGGGCTCATGAGGAGCTCATTATCAACTGTGTGTGTGTGTGTGTGTGTGTGTGTGTGTGTGTGTGTGTGTGTGTGTCTTCTACTCATGCGGGTTCAGGTGGCATTCGTGTTATCCTGTTCAAAAGGCATACTGCAACCCGGTTAAGAGAATTCTTACACTTGAAAATTTTGATCAAATAAAGGCAAGTCATGCCCGGGGCAGGGCCCGTTGTGTGTCTGCATGCGTTATTTTTAGCGGCCGAGCAGAACATCCTCTGCTCTTGCAGCCCTGCAATTACTGTCCGCTTTCTCCCATCACCACCTGTTAGACCCTCAGGAGGGAACTGAACTACTCATTCAACAGCTTATCTAACTGCATTTATCATTCGTTTGTGTGTGTGTGTGTGTGTGTGTGTGTCTCTCTCTCTCTCTCTCTCTCTCTCTCTCTCTCTCTCTCTCTCTCTCTCTCTCTCTCTCTCTCTCTATATATATATATATATATAAACACATAATCCATTCAAGACCTTTTTAATGTAACAGCATGTTTAACACTGAGTAATAACCCACTAATCACTCAAAACACACTAATACATACACTACAGTATGTTGCATGATATTCTTTAATGCATATGTGCTTTAGGACAGATATTAAAACAAAAACAAGCAAGAATCATGGTTTGTCCATAATTGCCTTGTGAATTTTCCTTGTAAGTTTAAACACAAGCTGTGTGCAACACTTTATCTGAGTCAGTGGCAAATTGCTCTCGCTGTATTAGCCCGGCAGATAGTGAAATGTTTGGACCAGCGAAGCTGCATAAATTTAAGATACAAATCACTGGTTGCCATAGCGACCACCTACCCTGAAAGCTTAGAGAGGACCGGTAGTGTGTGTGTGTGTCAGTGTCGTGACTGACAGAGGGGAACGCGCAATCAGCTGGTACAGGTGAGTCTCGAGCGTTCAAACTCGGCACCGCTCACGGCTCAGGATGGCAGGTGGGTTCTGGTGTCATTATCTTCAAGGACAGGGATGTTTACCTGGTGCGGGCGGGGGGGGGGGGGGGGGAGAACAGGGTTTTGCAAAGACATATTTTAAAACAGGGAAAAGATAAGTCACTGGTGAAGCGTATTTTCATGGAAGGTAAGAAAGTTTAATTTCTCCAACATTGCAGGAGAAACACAACATTTTACATGTGCGTATATTTAACAGTGTTCCCAGCAGACCTTTATTCTGTTACTGTGGAAACAGTTGAAGTTTGCACTACAATGGCGGCACTGTATTTGGAACTTCTTTCCAAACAGTCCCAACAAGCTCGACCAAAGACACCGGACATACAGTCCTGGCCTCAGCCGGGACGGTTGTGGTAAAGTGACACAGCTACACCTCTATCCCACGCCAAGGTGCAACCGCGGAGGGTCTCAGTCGTAGGGTGGGGGGTGGATCTCCTCCAGCCTGTGACTGGCGGGCGTGCTGAACCTGGACGACTTCTTGAAAGGTTCTCCAGGGTTCCGTGCGGCTGTCACACCCTGTGACACAGGAGAGCAGGGAACAGGAAGCTGAAACCCCGAAGAAGATGCAAGATCCCTGCTCTGTCCGCCACAGGCGGGCCCACAGATGCTGCATGCCGTCTTTGGATGATAGCGTGCCAGAACACGAGTGTGTGGCTACACCTTTGTTTCTAGATCTCGCGGCGATGGCTTCCTGTTCACCAGAAGCCAGAGGCCCTTTTTTTGCCCCGTATAAAACCAGTCAACAGCCAATTGCAGCACTAGAAAAAGCAAAAGCATTTAATGGAATTTACATGACTGAGCACCAGATGGAATATAAACCTGTCTCAATTTAGCCCCGTTCCAGAAACGAGAGGGGACGTGTAAAAGACACCTGCAAGGCCAGTTTCAAGATAAACCACTGGGGGGGAAACAGTTGGTGGAGGTGTTTCAGCAGTTTGAAAGACAGTGTTTAACCAGGGTTAGTTAGCTTGACCAATGAAAAAACAAGCGGCCAGCAGATAAATGTTATGTTTATAATAGAGAACAAAAAGCCACCAAATCATAAAAATCAGACGTTTTCCAGATAAATGTGCTTCATCAGATTTCTTTTTGATGATGACACTATGACCATTCATGTCACAGCGTGTTTTAAACAGCCAATGTGTGACAAACCTGTATCTTCTGGCAATTTTCACTCCAAAATGTAACAGCTTGGTCAGTTTTATAATCCTGAAAAAGACAAATGAAGAGAATCTGTTTTTCTTCTCCTGCTCCGTTAATTACCCGAACATGCTTATTGCCGTGGAAACAATTCATCCATACTTATATTGCATACATATTTTTTCTGTCATATTACTAATAATTAATAATTTATTTATACATTCATGAACTCAGAATAAGTTAAATTGACCAGCCAGACATGTGCAAACCTCTAAAATATATGGAGCCATAACAGCAACAACAAAATGCTAATTTTCAATATAAAACATTTAATTTTTAGGCCAGCATATAGAACCATCAGAGTATAATGCCCTATCATACGCACGGTGTTTGCAGGTCCTAGTGTTGCTTCCGGCACGAAGCCGTGCACAGAGAAGTCCCTCTGAGTTGTGGAGCAGAACTCGGTTTTGGGGACGGGTTTGTTCTGCTCTTGTTGAATCTTCTCACTGTGGAAACACGGCAGTCTTAGCTTTAATACCCGAGGTGTGTCTTTGGAGTATGGAGGGGCCTGCTTTCATGACTAAATTCTGATTGATTGGTAGTCATGTGACACATTTTTTGTCTTGATGGCGTTTGCTCGGGCTCATTCTGACTATGTGAAATTCATGCAAAATATATAAAACAAGACTTCTCTTGTCACCCAGTGACCTTAACTGAAAAGAACCTTAAAAGAACATCCAATTAGCCATCAAAAGTGCTGTGAGCCGGACAGGAAGCAGCTTTGATGGGTATTTGTATCGTCAAAGAAATGTGATGTCTGCCTCAACGGGATGATGTTCTCGACTCTTCCACAAGCAGTTAACACATGTGGGATGTTCTAAACACATCTGCGGTGAAAGAAAAAAACACTGAGGACTGACCTCCATGTAAAACAGCACCATAAAAGTCAATTTATAGCTGTGATTTTGCAATAAAGCCAACCACAAGGATGACATCAATTACCCCTCAACTTGTAACTGTTCTTGTTTACTTTCCCCTTTTATCCAGTAGCAAAACATCTTCTGAGGTAATTTATTTGGAATGAAATCAGATCATGGCTTATTTACCTGAACTCCTGGGCGATACGTTTTGCCATATGTTCCCTCCTGCTGTCTAAATTGTGAATATAGCAAAGAGGGGAAGAAATGAGAACACAGGGCTAACTTAGTCATTTAATAAGAAAGAGACTAAACAAACTTAAACCTAAAAAGGTCAGATGCTTCAGTGGGAGATGTGTTTGGTTCAATGAAACATCTGTCTTGCCTGCACATTTCCTAAACCAACAAGATAAAGCCAGTTCTTTTGGTTTCCTACCGCCTCTCCCTGCTGGGCTGTTGGGAGCAGAGTAAGCCTCAGCGTAAGAAGTACCAGTCTCCATCTTGGATTCCGGGTCCATTATAACACCACTGTGTCCATGTCTCAGGACATGGACATTTGTTTTCTGGATAAAGAGACAAGCAGGGTTCAAATGAATGAAATACAAATAAATAAATAAATAGATAGATAGATAAATAAATAAATAAATACATTTTGTCTACATCACTCCACATTATGCTATTTTAAAAAAAAAAAAAATGCTGAGATTTGGTTAAAAAAAATCAAAAAGGAAAATAATGAGTAAAAACTAATCCTCCCAGTTCAACCATGCCGCTGTCCTGGCGGTATTTGACAACATGACTAAACACGTTAAACTGATGGTGACCCTGACAATTATTAGACCTCGTGTAAAGGGAATATTCCATAAAACACCAAATATTATTTTATACGGTGGAAAGTTAACGATGATGTTTAGGCCTCTTTTTATTCGCGTTAACGTTTTCGTGTTAGCTAGTTAGCATATACCAAGGCTAACTACAGTCCCACTCACCTCTTCTTTCTCTCTGTCAGAATCAGAATTTCTAGCTTTCATCTGCGCAGTTGCTGACCTTCGATTCATTATAACCACAGGTTGTATCACTGGAGAAAACAGGTTCTCTTGATCTAGACAAAGGTTCTCCTGAGAGCTCAACGCCACAGTGTCGTTTAGACGTCACCATGGCAACAGCCAGCCACCGACCAAACAGAGGAAGACTGAAAGAAATGAGCGACTGTTTGAATAAAACTCGTTATTCTGCACTTGACAAAATGGTGGAAAAGACAGGAGAAATCATTAAGTTAAAACTTCTGGTTATGTTTCCAGGCACTGGCTCCCATCATGTTTATTTTTAATATAAGAGAAAACAACAAGTCAATTTATGGTCTATTTTAACACTTTAACACTGGCTAAAACCCATAATAATAATAATAATAATAATAATAATAATAATAATAATAATAATAATAATAATAATAATAGCTCTTACAGTAGCCCCTGAAACATGGAATGTTTCATTATACAATGGATTAGTAACTTTTCTGGTAACCACGCTCTTTCAGGTGAGCGTTTCAGAAGCACATCCTCAGTGGAATGCTGCTATGGGGTGAACTCATTATCCCAAAGGTGCAATTAAATGAAAAAGACATAACATTTCTTGGTAAAAATGTCCACTATTATCTGACCACTCATCAACTGACCCTGGTAGCTTCCATCCTGTGGAAAAGCAGGTTGTTATGGTTACTGAACACTGGTCAGATCATTTTATGTTCCTGTCTTACTCTGTTGCTTAGATGAAAGCGTGGTTGAGGTACTTTTACAACACAAGACGATAAAGCCATTACTTTTCTGTAATGTATATACATATATCATTGCCATGGTACACTTTTCCTTTCCTTTCATTTTCATCTGATAGGATTCATTTTTATTTAAAATTTCCTGATCAATATTCTTTCAGCAGCCAGGAATGATTTTGTTTTTATTTTTTATTTTTTAAGGACAAACAACTACGCTCGCTTTCATTCATTCGGGACAATTTCCGTTAGCCAATTCACCTCTCCCCCAAATGCAGATCTTTGGTCTGTGACAGGCGAGATCCCACACGGACACGGGGAGAACATGTAAACTCCACACAGAAAAGCCACTGGCCTCCCATAGGATTCAAATCAGAGACCTTCTTGAGGTACCACTCTGTATATATCATAGTATAACATTTTATTATGTACAGCTCACTTCCTGTATACATTAGTGATTAAAAGACAATACTGTCTCGCACCTTCAGCTATTTCTGATGTGTGCCATACATCCCATTTGCATGTGGGTTCAGCTGTTGTGGGTTTAAACCATCTCCTATTCTATTCATCTGAAGCTGTAGCTCACCTTACAGTTTTCTACAGTGGAGGAGCAGCAGCAGCTCTCATTTCCATGAGTGGCATTTCTGAAAAGTCGAGCCCCAGTGTTTAATGCTGTTACACAATTTGCTAAGTAGTCCGGTCGAATCCCCTGTTCCTGGAGCAGCTCGTGCCATGGGTTCCCGCCATTGTTAACCGTGCTAAATTTATCGCTCTGTGCGGTGAGAGGCAGAGAACAATCTTGCGAGTCGGTTGCTGAGAGACGGCACAAAGTTTTGTGTCAGACAGCCGGCGTGTCTGGAGCAGCCTACCGTCTCAGTGTAAAGCACAGTCAGACAAATAATGAATCCACTGTCCAACTGTGCACGCTAACAGGTCTCGCCTATCGTTTGGGCCGCCTTAATTACGTCCGCTGTGAATAACTAAATAAAATGCCAATGGCTGCAAACCTGCAGTCTGCTGGGGAACACCAGCACACCTGTGTCAGTGATTAACGCGCTACAGGCGTCAGCATAGACAGTAGAAATGTATACTGTAGATGCACATATATACTGTGCGCGTTAGACAAGCGGAAACCTGAAGCAGCATCCTGCAAAGAGCATTAGAAATGTGATATATATGTGGTGCTGTGGTCATTTTTCCATCCCTCTAGTCAAAGATTTCCTTCACAGAGCATCCGCGCTGGTATTTCTGTGCGTTATTGCATGTTGTAGAGCCACCCCCGCCAGCCCCAGCAGCCCTGCAAGAGCTTTTATCTTCTTCAAAATCATCCATGAAGCAAGAACGCACAATCTCTCATTTTGGAGGTCAGAGTTTCTGTCCGGCATCGGCTTTCATCTTCTTCCCTCCTTTCATCATCATCATCATCATCATCATCTGCAAGCGACTGCTGACCTCTGGACCATCTCCGAAGCCAAAGTAAGCTTCCATTATCACTGTGCAGCAATTTTGCTCTCTTATTATTTTCATCCAAGATATGAAAAGGCTACATCTGTAGCTCCTATTCAGCACTGGCATTGTTGGATTTTTTTCTTTTTTTTTTTCCAGGTCACCAGCCCTTTTTGCAGGGCTAACATACAGGAACAACATTCAATCACACCAAGGGTTCATTGACAGTCACCTGTCCCTCAAATGAAGGGTTTGGACTGTGGGAGAGAACCCAGTCTAATATTTCAATAAGATATTTTCTACTTTAGTTTCTTCCAGTCTTTTGGTCTTTTTAACAAAAGGAGCGCAACAAGGCCACAGATGCTTTGAGCTGTAACTTATGTCCTAAAAGACGTGATTTCTTCTGTACATTTTTTTACGTGTTCCAATCTACTCTGCCGGCTTCCCTGTTGCTATGGAATTTTCCATCCCCAGCCATTTCCACCTCCCAGTCACGCCTCCTTATCAGCCAGTTACACCCCCTCATCCCCAATCAACCACCTTTATGTGTAAGTAGCCCTGATTTGATCCATCCCTGGATCGATGCGTCATGCCCGACTTCTGCGATTGACTTCCTCATGGAGGCCCTCTCTTTCTTTCTTTGACCTCCTCCCCTTGTCTCTGTTCAGGTGAACGCAGCAGCCGTCCGTTCCTGTCTACAGACTTTTTGCCCTTCCGTTTCCTGAATCTAAAGGTCAAAGGATTAATGAGAACAACAAAGACAGTCCCTTGCGCTAGAAATTCTCACTCATATTTAAAAACGGACACTGATTATTGAATAAGACCTTCCCAGTTAGTCTACATGGAACGCCTCTGCCTCTGGCTGTGGTCAGGCGACCCTTGGCTCACCCGGGACAAAAGGTAAACCGAGATACCACTCCATCACGCGTCAGAACCAGCTGGCGGGAGACGCCATGTCGGAACTGCAGCAGGGTAATTCAATTTGCGCTCGTTAATACATTTGACTGTGTCCATTATTTGTCTAGCTGAAATAACACTTAACAACAACCACACAACAATAACACCACCTAAGTGCAGCGGTTCTG
>BJFM01001760.1:26883-45048 GCA_016586285.1 Arothron firmamentum
TGTCTCCCATTAGCGCGCTCTGCTGGGCCTCGGACCCGTTTGGGTTGGCACCCATCAGTGTAGTCAGCTGGCCGGCACATTTTGAGCACTGGGAACTATTCTTCGGTAGAGAATGAACCTGTCAGTGATTGCATGCCACGTTCTGCTGCTGCACAGCGCAAAAATGGAATGTTTGACTGCCGCTGGCAGCCAGAATGTTGGGAAAAAATGTTAGCAAAATGTTAGCATTGTGCTTCATACCTCCAGCTGCCGGATCTTCACGTCGCTTGACGTGAAGATCCAGAAGTCCTAAGACAGTCAATATGTGACCCTCTTAATGACTGTGTTACCGTTTTAATGTATGAAAAGCCCCCGAATTCTTTACGCTCCTACCTGCCTATTTAATTCAATTTCTATGTTCTAAATTCCGCCCATGCCGGCGAAAACGCACGTGAGCGCGCGCTGCCTTTGAATGAAAGATAAGACGGCCGACTTCAGTAAAACCGCACACGGTCCTCTCAGACGCTAATGAAAACAGGTTGCAGATGTGTCTCGAATTCCAGACTTTTTCGGAACCTCAGACACTGTTTTCAATAGGAAACACGCGGCGGCACTTCTGTGAGCGGCCCAGCTGCATGTGGCCAGGCTGGAACTAGCCCCGAGCACTTAGAAGAAATCCAATTACATTTCTAGCCGATCCATTTTAAACCGTATTTGAAATGACGCCTGTAGACCTTTCACGCATACACAACCAAATAACTTTGTTCAGATGTGAAGTATTTGTGCTTTTTTTCCCTCTTTTTTTGTTGTTTTTCCTCAAGCGCCCTGCAATGTCTGAAGCTGAAATGAGCCAGCACATTGGAACTCATCTAAATCTACCGTTCAGGACCCAAATGCAGGTGTGAGGCAGCAGATCAGTGAACTCGTCTGCTCACCTCAGTGAATGGAAGAAGAACGAAAAGCGCTCCAAAGAAGGATCAGCAATAATGTAAAAGTAAATACAAAGTAGTCCAAAGGTCTTCGTAGGCAGGCTCCTCTGCAGTAAATCCATAAACTCAGGGTCTCAGGAGAAGCGCGGTGATCTTGGGACGAGAGAAAAAACACACATCGGGGAAAAGTCCAAAAAACACGAGATAAATCCAGGTTCTGTCCAAATGCCGCTCTGCAGGTGAAACGATCCGACGCCGCTGCTCAGGTGCCTCAAATAGGCCGCTGATTGCAATGCGCCACAGGTGTGCCCCGTCACCAGCGAAGACGGAGATAGCCACGCCCCCTAGTGGACAAAAACAAGACAACGCAGACAACAAAAGAACCCCCGCAAAGAATCCTGCAGGAACCTAACATTACCACTCCCTCAGCAGGCACCTCCTGGTGCCCTACTGGGTCCACCTGGATGGCCCACCCTCAATCACCCGGGCGGGAAGAGGGGTGTCGGACGGTGGGACCGATTTCCGACTCTGCGTCCACCAGACCGCCAGCGCTCTGGCTCTCCGACGCCACGACTCGCCCTCGCCCAAATCGGGATGAGTCACCAATCCTCTTGGCGTCTGAGCTTAAATAGCTCGAAGACTCGACCAGTGAGCCTGGCGACGCCCCGCACAGAGTCGCAGACCTCAAACTGGACAGCAAACCTGCTAGATGTCCAGAGAGTTTTCAGCAAAAACGACATGGTTGTCACCCTGATGTTGAAACCAATTGAAGTTGTGTCGTCCTCTCATCTGTATATTGTATTTTTTTCATTTTTTAAGTTGTTTTGTAGTTTCAATAAAGATGTGCTAGCCCGTGTTTTTCGGACTGTAAGTCCCCCCCAGAGTCGAATCAGTCAAAAAATCCATCATGTAAAAAAATAAATTGCACTAAGTGGCATTTTGTGGGGGAAATGTATTATTACAACCTCCAGGACCAACAACAGACATTTCATTTACGAGGACCAGTTGTAAAGAACAGGCTGGCGCGCTGCGGCCACGTACGTCCCGTCTCAATCCTTGTTTGGAAACCAGCAGTGCAGTTGGCCACGCCTCCTGACGGAGAGAACGCTCCCGTCTCCGCATCAACACCCCAATGCTCCCACCGACCTTGTCGAGTTGGGCGGTGTGAACACCCGGGCGACCGCCGCCTGGAAAAAAATCGTGCCGTGTGAGCTTAGCTTTAGCCGCCGGCCTCTTCTGATCCTTTGAGTCTCTGTAGTCGGTCCTGCTGCTAGCTGCTGCAGGGGTCACCCTTGCTGGGCTGCTGGGGCCAACCGAGGGGCTTTTTCAGCCTCTTTCTCACCATCAGTGCTCAACTCTTCACTGCTGGAACTCTCTGCACTGGCTCCTGCCTTTTTGTCGGCCGGAAAGGTGGGCTGAGGTGGAGCTAAATGTCCCGGTGCTGTCAGAGAGCAGGCAGGAGCGGAGCCAGGAAGAACCTTCAGACCCACGGGAAGGAGCTGGGGGACGNNNNCCCCCCCCCCCCCCCCCCCCCAGGACCTGGCCACATCCGCCCAGACACTGCACCGGGAAAACGAGGAGCAGGAGTCGGTCTGGGAAAGAAGGAAGTGGGGAGACCACAGAGAACCGAGCACAGAACCGTGGCTCGAAGGAGCGTGCAGCGTATCTGCTGGGTCCATCATGGTCGGAACGTTCTGGTCTGTTTTGCGCTGTTCAGAACCCGAATGCAGGTACGAAGCAGCAGATCAGTGAACTCAAAACTACCCTTTATTTGGGCAGAAGAAGAAGAAGAACAAAAAGCACTCCAAAGGAGGATCAAAAATAAGGCTAAAATAAAATACAAAGTAGTCCAAAAGTCTTCGCAGGCAGGCTCCTCTGCGGTGAGTCCATAAGCTCAGGATCTGAAGGGAAGCGTGGTGATCTTGGGACGAGAGAAAAAAAAACAAACATCAGGGAAAAGTCCAAAAACACGAGATACATCCAGTTTCTGTCCAAACATCACTCTGCAGGTGAAACCACCCAGCACTGGCTACGCCGCCATACATCGCTGATTGCAGGTGTGCCCTGTTACTGGTGAGGGCTACGATTGCCCCGCCGCCAGTGGACAAAAAAGACAGACGACAAAAGAACCCCCAAACATGCAGGGACCGAACAGCCCATCTGGTCACCCTAATTAGGCAGGATTGTAATTACGCAGCAGCTTGGTGACAGATCAAACCAGCGTCTACCTCAAAGACTCAGGGCAAGGCTCCTCCATATGTTCTCAGCGAGGATGAGGAAAGTTTCCGATTGCACTTGAACGCGTCATCAGCAAAGCTGCTGCCAACGGTGCGTAAACACTTCTGGAGTAATTCATTTCTTTTTTCTGTGTTTTCTTTCGTGCTAATCCCAGGATAAATCCCTTCTTGAAGATCTTACAACAATGTCACTAGATGACAGGTTTTTTTCCCCCCCAGTGAACAGTCCGGTAATCCGATTTTGTTGTTTTAAAGGGTAGTAATTTAGGATTAAAGGGATGGCAACTCAAAGAATTCCTGCTGTTACATCTCCAAATGTCTAATATCCGCCACCATGTAGGAGACAGCTTTGATTAACTCTCGTGGCAAACAACACCCTTCAACCTGCAAGAGATCCAGCGACCCACCTTTAATCCTTCTGGTTTATTTCCTCAACACAACAGGAGAATTCACCATTAAAGAACGGGGGGAAAAAAACAATTGACGTGTCCAGTGCAATATGAAATGCTATAAAAGAGCCCGATTTGATCGCGGAGTTAGAATGAGGAGGCAAGTGCACAGCAGAGAAGCTCATCCAAGGCTCACCAAGGTTTTGCGCTACTTCGAAGATCCTCACCATGAGACAGTCCGTCATGGCCGTCATCTTTGCCGCAGGCCTTTTGTTCAAATTCTACTCGCTGTCGGTTGCATTGCCCATGAGCAAGACTGAAGACAGCTCCCTGGAGCAGGATGCCTTTACCTCGCTGCTGAGCGAAGAGGGGATGGACAACGGTCTGGATGAAGCAGATCCGGCGGGGGCAGGCAAACCCAGGGGGCAGAGGGTCATTATCGTTGCAGGCCCCAGCCTGTGGAGAATGCTGCACAGCGGACTTTACCAGAAGAGATCCAGCGATAGCAACCAGGTCGGAGCGCACAAGGATGCCATCCAGGACCTGAGCATTCCGATCCTGAGGAGGGACGCGATGAAATGCATGGTGGGACGGGTGTACCGGCCATGCTGGGAGGTCTAAGCAGCCTGGATCCGCCAAAGCTCCACCGCTGTGACATCCTCACCTGCCTCCACTAAGCTGTAGCATTTTTAAAATTCTGTACAACTTAACTGCAGATCTGATCAATAAAATTCAATCCTGCATTATCCTTTGTGCATGTTTGCTATTTGCTCATCTCTAATGTGACGTCAAGATTTCGGTGTTTCTTTTCAGCTTCCATTTAGAATCAAGGAGATGTTTGGGTTTTTTTTTTTGTTTAAATCAGCGAGCTTTAGTGAGGGTCAGAGTTCCGATAAGCATTTGTAAACTTGCTGCCTCGTTTGTGTTCTGAAACAGAGAATTAAATTAGCAGAGGGAAGAGCAACCAAGTGGTTCGGACCGATCAGCCGTCTACGGGGGCTGATGGAATCTCCCAGGTCACGCTTTACGTAAACGACCGGCGTCTAACAAACCCAAAATGGACGTTGCAGTGTTTGCATTTACTGGTTGATCAGATCATCAGCTGGTTGTTACAAGTCTGACGTATCATCTGGGATGAGAGGAGTCCCTTTGATCTCCCCTGTGATCAGGCCTGTCTTGCCTTTTCTCCACCTTTGTACAGAACAGGAGAAACTGTGCACAGCTCTTCAAGAGGACTGAGGTGTGCACGAAGCTGAGCGAGTTCCCTGTACTTCGCAGAGGTGTTCTGCACAGCTGCTGTCAATTAGTGGATGCAGGATTTAACAGGAAATGGCCTTTCGATTGATAAGCAGAAGAATCCAGCTTCCTGGTGTTGAGCACACATCAGTAATTGAGGTGTAACTGGGCTCATTAAAGCTTCCGTTACTCCTGTTTGCCAAATGTTTTCCACATCAAAGATCCGCAGTGTCAGATCGTCTTGTCCTCAAATTTGTCAGCCGGGTTTCCTCTCGATCACACTATCACGTTTAGGCTATCGGCTGAAACAAACTTGGGAAAATGAAACATTAAATCTTTGCCATGTGCCTGTCTTGTCTTCCATATTGGAGTCCTGCCTAACTAATAAATTATACAGGAGTCCTGGAAGCAGACCAATAAAACCAAGAATAAACCTTTTGTAAGCTAACAACAAGACATACTTGTAATGTCACCGTTTCCTACAATACATACATAGATGGCAAATTTACTCATTTTCGCAATCAAATAAGTACAATACTATTGTTAACTGGTTGGTCGCTCGTGCTTCCTCCTGCTTTTGATTTCTCTCTTCCTCTCATTCCTGTTGTTTGAAACAATCACTGGCTTTTTTTTTTTTTTTCAGCATGTGGGCCATTTGGGCCCAGGTTCAGCTCAAAAAAATCTTACAATCTGACTTTAAGTCTGGACCAGAGGATCTCACAAAGGTTAATCATTAATTAAAACACGGTCTCAGATTTGAGAAACCTGTGCCAAAGTTCATATTAACTTATTTATAGGTCTCCCACATTAACCTTTTGCTAAACCACACCAATTGGTTTTGGTTGTTTTTTTTGCGAATCATTTTAAGATTGAATAATAATGATTTAGTTTAGTGTCTGGATATACCTCAATTCCAGTTTGAAGCAGAAACATCAGGTAAACCTTTTGCGGTGAAGCACAGTTGAAGTCTATATTTGGAGCCGTCAGCAGCAGCTTTGAGTTTAAGGGTTTCAACAGTGGGTTTTGTGGTTGCTTCTCGCTGAGATCTAATTACAGGAGACCTGCAAATCAGACCGGAGGCCTCTGGGCGCCATCATGCTTATTACAGAAATCCTGACGCAATCCTAATCAAGGCTGACACTGTACAAATATTTGAGAGAATAAAACATTTTGTGGGACAACTGTTTATTAATCTGTATTTCTTTCATTTCAGGAGAGGAGAGGAGAGGGGAGGGGAAGAGAGGAGAGGAGAGGAGAGGAGAGAAGAGGGGAGGGGAGGAGAGAAGAGGGGAGGGGAGGAGAGGGGAGGAGAGGAGAGGAGAGGGGAGGAGAGGAGAGGACCCACTCTCTCCCCCAGCGCTCTTCAGCTCCATCTCTTTACAGCACTCCTGGAGCATGGTGCTGGATCTCCTACCTCCACCCTCCTGAGGCCCAGTACTGCTGCTGGATCCAGAACCCTCTCCATGGCCCTGCCTGGATCCGGCTGCCTCTGCTCAATGCTCTCTCTCTCTCTCCTCCCTGCCTCTCCTCTCCCCCTCTCTCCTGTCCTCCCCCCCTCTCCCTCCCAGGCGGTGGCAGCAGATGGCCGTCTACACTGAGTCTGGTTCTGCTCGAGGTTTCCGCCTGTTAAAGGGACGTTTTTCCTCGCCACTGTTGCCAGTGGCTTACTCAGTGTGGAGTTTTGCCCTGGGAGCTGTTTTTCTTTGTCTTTTTTTTTTGTTGTTGTTTGGATGTGTAAAGTGTCTTGAGTGAACATTGTTATGAATTGGCACTTTAAATAAAATTGAATTGAATTGAATTAGAGGAGAGAAGAAGGATGAGCTGAGGCCAAAACAGCTATTTAAATGAGCTTCTCTCATAATTCCCCGCAAAACTCATTGTTGCTCCATGTTTACAGAGCCTGCCAGGAGGCCTTATCAGCATGGTCTGGGCTCACTTGATGGCCTGTTTTTAACGTTGCAGACCTGCGGCAGACTTGACTCTTCATCGTATCGGTGTGAAACGTGCTCTTTGACAGACGCAAACATTATAAATGCGAAAGACACCAGACCTTTATAGAGGTTAATGATGTCGATCTAAAACTGGAAGAAAGAGAAAAGAAGAGAAGAGGAGAGCAGAGGAGTCGAGACAAGACGAGAGGAGAGGAGAGGAGAGGAGACGAGACAAGACATGAACCAATTAGGTAAGAGAAAACTGGTGGTGGATCATGTTTCTGTACAACAGAAACCTGCAGCCACAACCTATAGCTGCATCGCTAATTTATTATTAGGAGGGAGAGATGGTGCAGTTGAAAAGAGTAATTTGCTTTTCCAAAATGCCTGCAATTAGGTAACACATCTATTCAAACGACTTCAATTTTTATTTTTCATTTTAATTTTTTTCTTTTTTTTTTTGTCTGGGAAATCTAGCTGATAAACTTTACAAGAACCAAGATATAATTGTATCCCAGACAGAGTTCTTCTGTGGGCTACGGCCATTTTATGTTCAAGTCAGTCATACTCGATAAACCTCAGAAACACAATTAAACACAGAATATCATCAAAAAATAAATAAATAAATACTGTCCGGAAAAGGGACAGGATGAGCCTGAAGCAATTTAAGAGGAGATCCCAGTACTGTAAATAACAGACAGTCAGGCATTAAGCACATATAGCAACATATAGCAGTGACAAACACCAAGGTGCAGAAAACTGGTGAGGATGAAGCATCATAATAGAAATGGGAAAGGTGCTGTGATCGGGAACTGAGAAAAGAATAGAGGGTTTAAAGGGGATGATGGTGACTGTGTGGCTGTTAGTAAAGAAAGACAAAGACAAGCGCGAGACGTTGTTGCAATGGCCCCCTAATACTGTCCTTTCTGAAGCCCCAACATCTGCGTAACAGATCCTGGAGAAAAGGACCAGGCGAAGCGGAAGCGATCCTTTGGGAGAGAGTCGCCACATCAGTGCTCCAACATTCTTATTGTATTTACAGTGAAGCACGCTGAGCATGGAGAAGAATTTTAGCAAACCAAATTAAGTGTTTGATTCGATTAAGATTTGATTTAAGATGACAAGATGATTGGGCCCAGGGTGAAGCTGCGAAGGCAACCCAGACCATTATCAGCTCCTGAGCTTGATTACTGTAATGGTCTGCACATTGGAGTTAACAATGATCTCTCTTCTGCCTTCAAACTGGTCCAGAATGCTGCTGCTTGCCGTCCGTCTCCTAACAGCGATGCACGCCAGAACTGTCTGCAACTGGTTTCACACAGAAGCAATTTCCTATTTAAATCACAATGATGCGTATTTAATACGGTTGCAATGTGAAGTCACACTCTAACCATATTAACGCATTTACCAGTGTTCTCCAGCAAAAATTACAAATGTTTCCTGTCTGAGCAGCTGCCTGTTGCTCTGTTCAGGTCTGGCGCGTGTTTTTGGGAGCTCTCTTTTGATGGAAACGTTGTTAACTCAGAGCTTGGGGATGTGATATTGACGTCATGGCAAAATGACAGTTTCAGAGAACTGACATGGCCCACTGACTGGTTTTGTTGGCCTATTTCAATAATAGCGTCACAAGGTTAGGTGTGTTAACGGTGACAGTATTTTATTTTTTATTTTTTTAAGATGATCATTTGCCATCTGTCCGAGTCATAAACACTATATTGGAGCTATACAAAGTCTGTGTCTCTGTAAATGTAACCTGATACTGGAATCTAATTTGGTCTGTATCATTTCTTCCATCTGATATAATCAGTCTAATAATTACTGCTCAGTGACATCTGGTAGAGACCCTGTCTGATGTCCAACGCTACTCAACTTACATTTACTTCAGAAATAAATAAAATAAATAATAATAACAAAAATACAACAAGGCAAAAAGCCAATGGTTACTGAACTGAATGACCAAGAGGTGACTCAGTGATCTCTTGGCACATTTTACTTTTTTCTGTCTAACATTTAAAACCTTCTGCTGACAAAAATCCAGGTTTGTTGTTTTAGGTTTTTTTTTAAACAGGATGATTAGCTCATCTAGGTTTTGGTTATCATCTAGGTTAAGAAGAAGGCTTGACTTATTATGAATCTATAATTTTGGTAGATGGGTTAAACAAAGTGTATCAAATCAGATCAAACCAGCATGTCACAATAAAAGACAAGATTTACAAAAAAGCGAAGGTACGTATGTTGCCTATAGGAGATACTGGATGTATTTACCGGTACATCTAAGTACTCATAAGTGCCTTGGAGTTGAGAGCCTAAAACAAACTGGTGATCATGTCATATTTTAACCTTTCATTCACATTATTGACGAGCGTCCGCACACTGCAACCACTATTGAGCAACAATGTGGAAGAATGAAATAGATCCTGTGGAAGATCTGAGCCAAGATGGAGCTAAAACAGAGAAATTCAGCAAAACAGAGAAGATCACGTTAATAAATGTTCGATCATATTATAGCTCAATTTGCTGGTTTTATCTATTTGTAAAAGCAGTTGGTGGGACAGAAAACCCTTCTGGATTTTGGGCCTCACAGGCTGTAAAAAACAAACAGAAAAAAGCAAATTTATTCAGCCAATTGCTCAGGAGTGCGACACATTGAAGCTTTAGCTGGTAAAGCTTCACTCACGATGGTTCCAGAAACTTGCATTCCCAACTGGCGATTGACCCGCGGTGGCCAAAACACTGGCCACTGCGAGGCCGAGCCTTCCGGCACATCTGTGGATCGCCGCAGCTAACCCCATTGTTCGGTCCCCGGTGCCCTTGTCTGGCTCCCTGGAGCACGGTGACATCATCATCATCATCACCATCATCATCATCATCATCATCATAACTTCCTCACCCTGCTGCACTTCCCTCACTTCCTGTGCTGTCTCTAATGGAGGCACAGGGTTGCTGAAGGGGCCTTGTGAATAATTGAGAAGCTCTGGTGCACTTTGTACATTGGCCTGGCAGGCTAGCTGCAACAATTGCCCTAAACACATTAGTGTAATAGTCAGGGAGGAAACTAGCTGCTATTGGCTAATATAATCAATATTTCTACTCCTGTTCACTGTTGAGTCCAAAGAGGGTGTGTGTGTGTGTGTGTGTGTGTGTGTGTGTGTGTGTGTGTGTGTGTGTGTGTGTGTGTACGTGTGTGTCTTCTGGTAACTACAAAAAAAAACACTCTACCAGAAAAAGAGAGAGAAGCCTCAATTTCCCCCAAAAAAGATACCTTACATAATTACACCTCCGCAATAAAGACGAGCAGATGTAACTGCTGCAATCACATTCATCTGCGTCTCGACGCCGCATCTATGAAAGTCACCGCCGACAAGAACAAGGACGTACCGAGACGGCCCATTTTTGCTGCGGGGAAAGGAGCCTGTAACCCGGTGTGGCGTTGCAGGAGAGGGAGGCTTGAGGAACGGCATCATTCTCCAGGGCCTCTTCAGTAAAGCAGGAGGAGCTCATCACCAGGTGGAAGCTAAAAGGGGGCGGGGGTGGGGGTTGGACAGGGCCAATTTCATTTACCAGAGTGCCTGTGCACTGACAGTGCCCTGGTTACATCGTCCGAAATGTGCAAAACATGTTCATGTGAATGATGTGGAGACAGACATGATAAACATCAAGTTTGCATCAGTGTCTCCTCTCATTCCAGCGCCGGGTCGACTCTGCTCATTGGAACTAATGAGAAGATCAGTTCAGGTTTAGTTATACAGCGCCTTTCACAATAAGAATTATCTCCAGGTGCAGAAACCCAGAGCCTGAACACCCCCCCCAGGTAAGCACAGGGGCAAGGAAAAACTCCCTTTTGACAGGAAGAAACCTTGAGCAGGACCAGGATTACAAGGAGGAGCCATCCTGCTGAAAACCAGCTGGGTAAAGGAGGAGGAGAAGAAGAAGAGGGAGGCAGGACAGAGAGAATTAAAGAGAAACAAATATGGAAACATAGCAAATATAATATAGCATAGGCAGGTTGTTATTAAAAAAAGGGAACAGCATAGGCAGGTGTTCAGAGGGGACACTGGGTTTGTCTGTGCAGCATGAAGGTCTGGAGATGGGAGACATCCGATACAGAGAGAGAGAGAGAGAGAGAGAGAGAGAGAGAGAGAGAGAGAGAGAGAGAGAGAGAGAGAGAGAGAGAGAGAAAACAGCGAGGAAGACTGGACACAGTGATAATCCTGGTGAGAAAAAAAGGAGGAGAGGAGGTGAGGGAGTAGAGATGGTGGTTGGTGTTGAGGAGGTGGGGGGCTGCTCAGTGGATCATGTTTGTGTCCCCAGCAGCAGCGTGGGCCTACAGCAGCATAGCCATGCTAAAGATCAAAGAACAAACGTTTGATGACCCTGTTCTTCCTGCAGCTGTGAGGGCTGACTGTAACTGGACCCATCAGCCCTCCACGCTTGTTTGAGGCTGACTAACCGCTTTACTGACCAGAAAGGTTTTAGGTTTGATCTCAAAGGCAGATGTGGTGTCTGCCTCTCAGACCCAGGTTGGTAACTGGTCCCATAGAAAAGCTGCCTGATAGCTGAAGGCTCGTCCTCCCAGCCCACTTTAATGAATAAGAACCACAAGTAAACCTGCACTCTGTGATCTGAGTGTTCTTTTAGGAATCTATGGAACTACGAGATGATGATGGAGATATGGAGCTAGTCCATTAAGAGCTTTATATGTAAGTAGGAGAATCTTAAAGTCTAGTCTAGTTTCTTTCACTGGAAGCCAAAGAAGAGAAGCTAAAATGGGAGAATTAATGCATAAATTCTAAAAAATAATAATACCAAGGGAGAAAAGGCAATGAAGTACGCACAGATTTGTAACCGTAGCTTTGAAGTTTTTCTAGATACTGTATGTTCTGCTGAGGTCCCGGCTCTGTCACTCTCTGTCATGTCGCCTAGATGGCCAAGGGACACCCCCCCCCCTCCCCCGCCGGCTGATTTACAGCAGGTCAGCAGGAGCACGAGTGTTATCCCACCCTGTCCTCCCCAGCTCACTGTGGATTTATTGCGGCTCGGAGCTAACGTTTGACTCACAGGGGTCGAACCCTGCCCACGCCGTGGATACCGCCAGACATCTCTGACGAGCATCTCTGACGAATGTTTGCTTTGAAAAAGGCTAAGAAACATTGGGCTGCACGCGCTCGCACAATCGGGCATCTTAATCACAGAAAGTAACTGCGCACCAACAGCAATGACGGCAGTGGCGTTCCGAAGCAGTTATGCTCATGATTGCTGTGCTTGGGGATCAAACATAAACACTCTGATCGTTGCCGTGAAAAGCCAGATAGGCCTGTTGTGTTTGAATGTGTATGCAATCATTTTCAAAAGGTTCCATCATGGGCTCTTGAGGCAATATATCTTACCACAAATCTGTAAGTTAGTACAGAAAATGCTCTAAGATTGCCGTTTCTAAAGTCAAATATGGAGTATATGTATGTGTTTTCCTGTTTCCCTTATATTCTCTGTCGCCTATGATGTCATGTCTTGCTCAAAATGCTACTGTCATTGAACAGGATTGTTGACCGCTAATGTATCAACCGGTAGAAAATCAGGAGGCTGGTCCGCGTCTTCCCGTGAGAGAGTCTTTCGGACAACAGATTGAAAATCACCAGTGCAAGCCATTAATCCTGGTGTGGTGAGGCGCGCTGGAAAATAGTGGGGAGTGCACAAACAGCAGGCCTGACATCCTCCCAACTACGCCATCGCCTGATCCAGCTGCTGCGCCAAAAACAACCAGCAGATGAAAAAAGATCCCATCTCTTGCCTAACAATGCGTTCAAGCATGTATAAAAACAGTTTTCATGATATATATTTGTGCTTTGGGCTGTTTTCCATATAATTAACACGGAAGGGTGAAAACCTGTCAGTACCTATTCATGATTCTCACGGTCAGGTCATGGTCCACACGCTTTTAAAATATTTTGCATGTAACTAGTTTCCTAAGTAAAGAATAGTAAATTATTCAAAAATCACAGAGAGGGACTTTTTTGCTGATGTGTGATGGTACGTGCAGGATCTCCACATTTTAACCAATTTGCACATTAATCTAATCTAGGATTTTGCCAAATTTGACTGAAATCCCCCTGAAGTTTGATGTTTGACCTTTAACTTCTGTCATTAGACTATTGTACTCACAACATAAAAGGACCAGTATAATCCAACAAACCAAAGTAGAATCAGTTAAACAGAATTCTTATGTCCAGCCCAGTTATAGACAAAAGGAATTCAAAGATTGAAGGCTGATTTATTGTATTAAAAATGTATTATTCAAGTTTTTAAATGGAAGAGAATGGTGGCAGAAACTCAACTGAGATAGATCAGAGAGGCCAAACGGGGGTTCTTTCACCTGTGGATGCTTAGCAACCCAGGTGCGTACGGTTTAGGCATTTTTATTTGAAACGATATTAAATGGTAGAAACAAACGCATCTGTGTTTATCTGTGCTCGCCGCTCAACCGCCAGCCGGCCGTTATCTCACAGAAGTCCTCCCAGTGTTGCCCTGGCACAGATGTTTATTTGACTTGGTCAGGCTGAGTTGAGAGGGGCAGACTTGGTGGAAGAGAAAATGGGCCTTCACTCGCTTCGGGTTCGCGTTTTCAATCCGGAGACGTTCTGCAACACGTTTAGACTTGCAGGGCGCTCCTGAGGTATGACTCTGGTATTAGACAAACCCTGTGCACCTGAGATCCACTTGTGTAGTTCTTTCTTAAACTTAGCACTGACTGGCAAAATAGGTTGGGTTTGAATAACCTCAACAGGGACGGACACTTCTGACTTTAACAAGATGTGGTTGGATTTAGTCTAATGTACAGTATGACATGAGAAAAGCAATAACTTAAGGATGTGGACTAGGCTAACATCATTGACTGGTTTTAATTTATATTTTTCTTGTGGTCAACTAGAATTTAAAGGAGGTTTCTTTTTTTTTTTTTTTTGCCTTCTTTGCTTCTTTCAAATTCATTTTGTCTTTTGGCCAGAATTTTCTTCCCTGTATGAATACAGCTTGTTTAAATGTACTCAAACTATGTTTTGACAAGCACTGTTGGGAAAATGCAAAAGAGCTAAACTGCCAATAATGTCGTTCTTGGTTGTGGTGTTTTCATGTCAGAGATTCTTTTTGTTGAGTTGGATGAGTTGATGTTCATTACAACAAACCTTATAATTAGATCAAATTCCCTGTTCTTAAAAAAAAAAAAAAGGAAAATAAAATAAATTCCAGACAGTGAATCTTTATCAGAGAGGAAACCATATTCCAGGAAGCCTGCACAAGAGGAATCTGTCTCGTAAACTGATACGGCTGCCGAGTCATGACCTCAGCCTCCAAGTATGAATCGTCAGTGTGATCTGTGGCTTTAAGAGCCCAGCTCGGCTGGAAAACTGACACTAATATTGCACGTCTCGCTGGGGAAAACAACAGAAGGCGCAGCCGACTGGGGTAAATGTGCTGCGCTCTTAAGGTGTCACCACTTCTGCCCATATATCATGATGTCAGGAGAGGAATTAGGTGAACAGCTTGGACTTCACAGGTCATTGGAAACTGCCTTTTCCCCCCCATTTATGCAGAATCTGCTCCTGAAGTCTGACTAGATTAAAACCTCTGCATCAACTAGAGCAAACCAGAACTGATATTTTCAATGACCAACGGCAGATCTCAGGTAACAACCTGTAAAGCAACAGTTGCATCCAAGAGGGATGTCTGGATGATCCAAGTGGTGCACAGTGACTCACTCTACAGATGGTAGGTGGTCTCACACAAAGCACTCCATCCACCCCCCTGGGGCTCATAATGATGGGTGGTGGGGGTCTAGTCCACCCCTAGGGTCTCAGCTGTGAAGACCTAAAACAAAGTGATAATAGCATCCAGCACACAGTCCGTTGGCTTTAAATGTGTCTTAATGTGATCCAACGGGAGTAAAGTGGAGCTCACATCTGCATAGCTGTGATACCAATCGATCACCCACCTTAACTGACAAGATGTGTTTGACACGCCTTTTTACAGTCAATAATTCATGTAGTTCCTGTGACTCCAGTGTTTCAGCATAGCCACCTAAATTTAGCTTTACGACAGGAAAGAAAAACCCAGCCATAAATAACCTTAAGGTCCCCATTGTTATAATTAGATAGCTTCACGCAGCAGTTAAAATTTGCGTTCATCCCCATTACTGATTAACAAAACCTAATAGTTTTCACATGCCAAGTTGTATGAAATAAAGCTTTTAAGATGGCTCCAACTGAAATGTCACAATTAGCAGATTTCAGTGTCAATGTTAGTTATTTTGACCGTGACTGAACTCTCTATGCATTTCAGAAAAGGAAAAAAAATGTATTCTTGAAGTTTGTAGTGTTATGTTTTTTGGAATAAGCAAATCAATGTTTAACCTCCACAAAATGTACATAATACACCGTCATTTGGATAAAAATATTCAGTAAACCTCGCAAGAACTCATGTAATATCACACTGGACTGCAATCCAGCCTTGCAGCTCCCTCTAGCGGTAAGGATAAGACGAAAATATTTCTTGAAAATTTAATGATTTAAAAGAGTAATTTAAGATGTAAAACCATTTAAAATGTACACAATTCACAACTCAAGTTTCTATGAAAAAAATCACACCTGTCATGGACATTAGAAAATTAGAAATAAAATAGAACGCCGCAAGGCGAGGAGATGCCCCATATGTAGGACAGCTCTGGAGCGGGGTCAGATGCAAGTTGCAGAGTTGCTGGTGTCAATCTTTCAGGCACAGGAAATTCCGACTGTTCATGAGCGCAGAGTCCCAAACCACAAATCCAGAGACATCTTAGCGGGCGAGTTTTGCCAAGTCTTTCACCACTGAAGACTTCAGCTGTGAGATGCTGGCAATCCTCATCTGCTTGGAAGTAGAGTACTTTCCTTTAACAGCCTGGGGAAAATAAGAAAACAGAACATTATAAATCCAAAGTGCAGTTGTGCCACCAGGTCTGGAATTGCATTGTAATCCAGGACCCATGCCAACAATTTACCATATGCTTGGTCTGCCCTTCGTTGACCTTCACCACATTTTTGGCGATGTGTGCCATAACAGGAGTCAAACTCTCTATGCTGTAGTCCATGTAGTGCTGCAGTGTGGCATCCTGGGACATTTTAGCAGAGTTGGAGAACACATGCAATCAAAAACTCCCATTTTCCCCACCAGGCGTCAGGCGTTACTTAAAGTCTGCTCAGAATAATATCACATTTTAGCATCGGGAATCATTTCTGAAAACAGGCCATATTTCCTCTAATAGGGTGGGATACAATGCCAGTTTAATCCACCAATATCAAAAGGTCAAACTCACCCATTCGCCAACATCCAAGACCCTCAGTGTCAGTGCCAAAGCAGCACATGCCACAATAGAAGGTGGGAAGGAAACCATCTCGTAGTCGACCATGGTGAGCTCCAGGAGGTACTTCGCCAGTGTGTGCTGCTCGGCAGTCACCTGAGAGAAGACGTGAATGGGTTAAAAAAAAGAAGACACAGACACTAAAGTCGTGTCCTCCCTCCTACAAACCTCAAATATCTTTGAAGCCCTTCGGAGGAACTGTAAGGGAAGGGGTCGCCCCAGTCTGAATTTGAACACTCTGAGGATGGTCATCTCCATGTCCCTAATCTGCGCAGTGGTGTAGGCGCTGTCAGTCACGTAAGCAAAATCCGAAATCTCGGGGGGATACATCTCCTCATATTTGGAAGCAAGAAACATGGCTGTGACACCAACAAGCTGCAGCTGCTTCTTGGGGACTGGATGGTCCTGGTGGAATCAAAAGACAAAAAAAACCCAAAGAAACAAACAAAAAAAGGTTCAGTTTTGCTGCCATGGTTGGACAGTTGAGGTCGAGATTTGCCACGCACCTGAAGAAAGCGGTCAATTATTCCCACAGTCATGTACATAGTCTCCTGAAGCAGGCGAAACTTCAGGCTCACTTGCACTAACCAGTCAATGAGAATGGCACGCATGTTACCGGTCACCTCCTGCCCTTGCAAATAAGCAGCTCTAACATTCTGTTCAACCTGCGGGAAGAAATCCGAAGTCAGCAGCGCGCAAAGGACAGAACTGGGTGCAATCTGTGGGAATCTAAATTACCTCCAGTTGCCGGAGGTACTTGTAGATGTCCTTCACATATTCACTGCAGAGCATGGGGTTGTCGTAATCGTCGGCATCCACATCCCTAATAGCGGTGCTAAGAATGACGTCTGAAAATGCCTGACAGAGGTCGGCTGGCTCACAGCCTGAGGTCTCCATCGGAGTGGGAGATGCCGGTTCGGGAAGAACCTGGAATCCCAGACAGTTTCATTGGATTAAAAACTGATTATTCCACCCACCACGAGCATTTATTTAACTTACCTGCACAGGCTCTGGTTTTACAGGAACGACATTTTGTGGCGGGTCCACCACAGTCACCACCTTTTCAACTTTAGTGGGGACTTTGGTTTTCTTGGTGGCCTCTGTCTTGACATTCTTAAGGCAAACAATCAAAAAAAAAAAGAAATCGTGAAAATCCTTAAATGTAAAGTTAATGCAACGTTCTATGATTCCACAACGCATAGTGTCAGAATTTGCTACTGGTGGTGAATCAAATTTCTCGATGGATTATTTGACTTGAGTTTTGAGTTAAAGCAAAGCACCCAGATACAGTTATCACATTATGACAAAAATGACCCCGCTGAGTATACCTAAAGGCATGCTATGATAGTTGTAAACTGTATATTTGCCAGATACCTTCTTCAGCGGCTCTTTGTTCAGTGCAATATTTCCGATTTCTCCGAGGGCGGCCCGAGGTTTGAGAGCAGGCCCCGTCCCGGTGCAGGCCTTCCCACCAAGGTCCGTCCTTGTAGAAGCCAGGCGGTTCTGCAAGACAACAAAATCATTCTGAAGCAAACCATTGCTGAGCTGAATGTATGCGTAGCGACCTGTCGATTCCCTGCTGTAGTTCTTTGGTCAAACTGTTCCATGCAATCGCGAACCACATCCGTGCGCGATAACATGTCGCATTATAGAATTAGCAAAAACCGAACAGCACTGGGAGAAAAAAAAAAAAGGTTTTCGGAAACGCTGATCAAAAACACGACAGTATAAAATACGTACTCTTGTAACGCGGAGAGCCATTCCAAACCCAGTACTGTCTCCTCAAAAGTGTTGTTAAAAGCAATGACGACACGCAGCTAGCAGCCTCGGGATGTGTGGTTTAAATCCTCGCTCGCCGCACGATGATTCGCTGAGAGTTCAATGCATCGAGCAGCTGATTGGTCGAGCGCAACTGTTTTAAATACGCTCCCCTACCTCACTTCCTTTTCCTGTTTGGTCCTGCTTTTTTAAATTTTGTAATTTATAAGTATGTAGCGCTTATGTATTTAATTGGTAACGAGTACGTTTGTAGCCATTTAAGGAATATCTATCTATCGATCTATCGATCTATCTATCTAT
>BJFM01001760.1:45065-55371 GCA_016586285.1 Arothron firmamentum
TCTATCTATCTATCTATCTATCTATCTATCTATCTATCTATCTATGAAAACAAATTATGAAAGTACTGTTTCATATTTTAATATTTTCTGACTTGTTTCCCCACTCCAAAACGTTACCAGTAGTAAGGTTGTTTATTAATGACTTGATTTGGAAAATACAAAGAAAACTACATCAAGAGGTCAGATTTAGAGTATAGAATCCCTTTACCATGTTTGGGCCTTGTATCTGCGTGCATTAAATGGCCAACCCAGAAGAATGACTGCACACTCACAGCATTTACAGTACTCGAGAGTCTACATACTGTTAAAAAAAACAGTGTGTAACTCCAGTTCAATTACATGTCCATGTTCATTAATTTCATCTGTTGTTGTGTACATGAGAGACAAAAGGTGGAAATAAGATGTAATTACCAAGAAAAACCACACTAAGGAATGGCTTTTCAGGTGATGGCCACAGATCATTCCATGCTCCTCGTCCTTTCTGGAAGTTTTTTTGGTTAGTTTTGCATCGTTCCAGAGGCCACGCCACAAGTTTGAGGTTGTATCTGCAGCCCACAGAAGTTCCTTAGGTAGTACAGCTCCATCAGGAGTATTAAAGGATAGACAGGTAACCAGGATGAGCATGTTTCTATGCAAACTGTCAAGAATTCATGAGACAAGCATGACCTAACATCTACACACTGCAGCCTGTAGTCACATCCTGAATGATGCAGCCTGATTGACATTTGCCATTGGCACCGTACTCTCTCTAAAGTGGAGAGAGGAATGACACTGAGCACATGTGACAGACGTGAGAGAATCTGGAGTCATTGTATAGACTAGAGCATTAACATTTTGTGTCATCATTTCGTGGTTGACAAGGGTATTGAGGTGCTTGACAAACATGGCCATTCCCCATGAATTCCACAGCATGGAATGACTGGAATGACACAGTCACATCACACCACAGACTGTCCAGGAGTTGACTGATGCCCATAACCAGGTCTGACAGGAGCTCTCTTTTAGTGTAAACTCTAAATCCAGTCACAAATAAAGGTGAAGGATTTGGTCAGTCTGAAGTTTTTTGGTTCTCTGTTAATTCTGCTGGATCATCAATAATCAAAAATATATCATTCATTGAGATATGGGACAGTGATTGAACTGTCCTCTAAAATAAAGTGGACACTTCAATCACTGTCCCATGTACATAGGTATCATGTGAGAAAAAAAGCGTGAAAAATAACAGATTTTGCACAACTGAAATCAAACTTCTTCATTTTCAATACATGAACGGTTTCTACAGTTTACAATACTGAAGTCAAATAATGGTAACTGTTGCAAATCACAAATGCCACCACAAATACTGTATATTGTCCTCCAGTTGAAATGTCCTCCATTGATGGGGGACACAGGTCGTGGCATTTCCTACAAAAAGCGAAGGTACGTAAACTCATCAGAAGGAAGCGAAGGAAAATGTTACCACTAGGCGGCGATAGAGTTCAGTCAGGAAACGTGAAGGGCTTCAGTCGGAGCTCAGACAATTGTCGTGAGGACGCTGGAAAGACTGACTACCACGTCCTCCGTGTTAGTTACCGTTGGGGGTAATCAGGTTTTTTGTCAGTCTATAAAGAATCCAGAAATAACAACGTTTATAAAAAATATAAGGTAAGTAACTAACGATTATCCTGTGAATGGCTAAACCGCAAGCCCATATATTAGATGGTTGTTTGATTGTTGTTGTTCTCGATGTTGTCTAAAGTGTGCATCGAAATAGAACCACCATAAAGTTAAATTATGTTTGAATGTAATTTCCTCTTCGTGTTGATGTAAAGTTGTCTCAACAACATATCATCAGTACTTGTTATCAAGCATTGAGCAATCTATGACGTTAGCACGTGTTACTGAAACTTTAAGTCGACAACTACAAGGCTGTATATTAACCCTCACACAGTTTACCATTGTCATTTGTATCGTGAAATGTGAGATTAATATGTATCTCTTGCCACTTTCACTAAATCGGCATCGTGGCCGCACATCTAAAATCTGTATTCTGTGTGTGGGGTATGTTGTAAATTAAGTTGGTTATAGTTGGGTTTTAACGCTATTGTTTGATGTTTTCTTTTACATCTTAACATGCTTACAGATTTGTTTTGGTAATAATGACTTTATAACAGGTTTTGTGTATTTACTATCAAACGTGCCTATTTATCTCGGTTGTAAATAAGCAAAGAACATACAAATAAAAGGCAACAACAATGCTAAGTTATCTTTTGAAGCTAAACTAGCATGCTAACATTAGCAAGATCGAGGAAATGTGCTTATGCTGTCGTTGCATCTGAAAGGAGTCGGACTAACTATGATATCGGAAACCCGTTAGAACCACATTTGACTTAGTTAAAAAAAAACAAAAAACAGTCATCCCTCTCGTGTCGCTTTTTTAAAGCGCTATTGAGATACTACTAGTAGGCATTAGCTTGTTAGCATGACTCAGTGGATTTTAAGTGACACCGCTACGGCCCGGTGTTTGTGAGGACGTGGCTAATGTAAACGATTTCGATGGGCCTTCGGAGCTCAAAGATGTTTCAACGTACAAGGTAATGAATTTATCAGTTCTGTTGCGGATTTTGAACTCATTTGCCTCAGTGGATTTGATACATTGATATCAGTTACGTCTTCCCTGCACTGTGGCCTTAACGCTACAGGTTTTGTTTCGTGTTTTGAGTCGTCTCCATTCATGTCTGGTACCTTTTACCGACTCTGGTCCGTTCTGGGGTGTTTACGGACTTCCGAGGTTGTCTATAAATAGAAGCGTTCGCAGCCGCGTGGGTTAAGGAACCTCGTGAGTCGACGCGTGCGCCTTTGAGATTAACGTCACACTGCGCCCCTGTGATACCGTGAAACCACCACACTGTACACGGGTCCATGTGACCTGGAGCTGCTGCCGTGTGCACCCACACACGTGAATTCACAGCATGGGGTAATAGGTCACTCCATTAAAGGCAAAATAACTTTATCACTACAAAACCCCATATGCCCCTTTTGTGGGTTAGGGCTCCATCTTTGTCTTCTGTTTAGGATAAATAGAACAACACTTGTTGTCATTCTTCTTATTATTCATGCTGTGTAATCAGTCATTTGCTCATAAACTCTAAACGAGGTCTATGTTTAGCAGTTGATAGAGTTGTATTTGCATACAATACAAGTAGATATCGCTATCTATTTAATTAAAAGTTTGCAGGCCTGTTTGTCTCAGTTTAAATCACATGACTGCCCCATTATCAGGGAGGTGAGTATACCTTTCAGTAATAGAGATGGATGCCTGATATAGTGCCGGGTATTTTCAAACATGGACATATTTTTAGGTATTCAGGAACCAGGTCTTAGTGTTTAAGGTTACTTCTAAACCTCAAAATTAGATTTCGTTGTGTGAAATGTTTAGAAACACCGTTCTTGTCCAATTAAATACCGGTATTTTTCTTTTATACCCTTCTCTTGTATCATGATTTCTTCATAACCGGTTCTGATTTGTCTCTCTGCTTAGATATTTATTCAGCCTGAATCTTCAATTATTTGCTTTGGATTTAGTTTTTTTTTTCTCTCTCTCTACTTAAACTTGGTTGTGTTTCTGCAACGCTGAATTTTCCATGTGTCTCTGGTATGTACCCCCAGGTGAGATAGAGGCGTAAACGTCGCGATGGCCCAGGAGACTAATCAGAGCCCAGTTCCGATGCTGTGTGCCACTGGGTGTGGTTTCTATGGTAACCCAAGGACTAACGGCATGTGCTCTGTCTGCCACAAGGAGCACCTGTCAAGGCAGAACAATGGAGGAGTCGCATCTTTGAGTTCAGTGGGTAAGAACTGTTGTGATGTTCTTCTCCACGCTGTCCTTTTGTGTCCGTGTACGCCACATCATTCGGTCGCCTTCAGTTTTTTGGACTATAACACTGAAACTGAACTTACTCAGGAAGCAGCAGTAGTCCCACAGTGGAGGCTTCAGCCATCCAGAGGTTAGAGGCCACCCTCAACACCGCTGCCAGCGCAGCTGTCGCGGCGGCAGAAGAAGCAGCGGATGCCGCCGCCACCAACACTGCGGAGATCCTCGCCAAAGAGGCTCTGAGGTGAGGGCAGTCGCTTCCTGTGTTTCTGTTGTTGTTGTTGTTTTAAACACCGTGTTATTCTGTGCATTTTAAGCTATTTTTATTTTATCCTTTTGCAGTGGTGTTTCAGCAGCCATTTCCGAATTGAGCCTTTCTTATGACGATAACGGGGCCGTAGAAAGCGGCAAAGAGCTTTTAGAACCGGGTGGGTTTTGGTACAGAGCCGTTGTTTGATAAATTAGAGATGAAGAAAGTGAACAGCTTCTAATCATGATGATTATGATTAAAAATGGTCTGTCATAATAAATATGTAGATATGAGTGCAAAAGGTATTTATTTTATTTCCTTTAATTAAGACTAATATTTTATTTTTCAGTTTTTCATTTTGCCTGTTGAAACAACACATTTTTCACATTTTCCTCTGTTGCTCGTACTAAGTTGTGGATTTCTCTTGTTTTCTTTCTTTAGTGGTGAGTCAGAGTGCAGTATTAGCCTCACATTCTGCTGACAGTGAGATCTCGAAAGGCCCAGAGCCCCCCAAACCCAAAAAGAATCGCTGCTTTATGTGTCGCAAAAAGGTCGGCCTTACAGGTAATGGAGAACCCCTAAAATTAATGCAAATGTTGTTGAGTATAGCGGACAAGTTATTTACAAGGTGGTATTTTAATGATTTAGTTTTGTTTTGCATTTGTACCAAAATTTTAACTTTTTTTCCCAGCATATTATTTTTGTTAATGGTTAAAATAATGATATCAGGACATCAGAAACATTTGTTTTGGTGCTCTGACGTTGTTCCAAATATGTTGAGAAACCAGTCGGCTTGTTATCAGGAAGGTGGTGTGTTATACCGCTCGCATCTCCATGAGCGTCACAATGAAACAGCTTTTAGATGTGACCCAGCATCCCCAAGGTGTTGCAGCCTGAAGACCAGACCATGCCAGCGCAGTCGTCCATGTAACAAATAAAACCTGTCCCTCTGTCTTCTCCACCTCCAGGTTTCGGCTGCCGCTGCGGGAATCTTTTCTGTGGGATCCACCGTTACTCCGACAAACACAACTGCCCCTACGATTACAAAACCGAAGCCGCCGACAAGATTCGTAAGGAGAACCCGGTGGTGGTTGCTGAGAAGATCCAGAGAATATGAGGGGCATTCTGGATGACTTTGGAGTTCTGGCAGTGGTGGACTTAAAAAAGTGAACTTCAGCAGCTACCCCCTCCCTCCGTTGTTTGTTACTTTATCAGGAGTTTTGTCATTGCATGACAATTGACACATGCTTTTGGCTTTTTGATCTGATTTCTGTTAGTTAAATAATCGGTATGGAGCTCTGTTAAGCAGGACTGTGTAGGATTACAGGGGGTGCGACCACATCCAATAGCGACTGATTCAAAGTGCTGAAGATGCTCTTGCGCCACGGATAGCTGCCCTATTTTTCGGATCAGTATCGCTTCAAGCACGCCAGGAAGGAGTTGCAACATCCAATGCCTGTTTGGGCTATCAGACTGTTACTGCTGCTGGCAAACGGAGCCACCTCAGCTTTTGCTCGCTCTGCCGGCTTGTCTTGAGACCGGGTGCGCCATTGGTGGTCACCAGAACGGTCCTTGGAATTGTTGTTCTTGTGCGTTTTGCTCAGCCGGGAATGCTCGTGGGCGCTGCTGCGACGTCATCTGTGGGCCGTCATTATCTCGTCTAAACAAGCAAACGGCAAGGACCTCGTTGCTAGCAGTGTCACTGTGGATCTTTGGCTGGATGAAGCATTAGTACAACATAGTTTGCCTTTTTTAATTTCTTTTTTTTTTTTTTTTTGTCCGGTGATCCTTAGGTCTGTACCCATCAAAACGTTTGAAACCATCCATCAAACCTACATTTAATTTTCTCTTGTGTTGTGTTCAAGAACAGTTGTGTGTGTGTGTGTGTGTGTGTGTGTGTGTGCGCGCTGAGTAAGACAAATAGTTTAAAGTTGTTTTCATGGGTTTTTTTTGCCTTTAAATGAATTAGGTCTACTAATATTTTCATTCTTGTACTTCTGTTCTGAATGTTGTCCACAATTATCAATGTGAACAAAATGAATACATTCAAATTCTTGGGAGCGATAGACTTTTGCATAATGTGTGTGTTCATGTATGTGTGTGTGTTTGTGTGTGCGTGAGGTGAATGTGACTGTGTGTGACAGAGACCTGGGGTCATAGTTTATTAATAATTTTCTCTTTGGCTGCTTCTTCTTTGTTTTGTTTTTTTTATCCTTTAGTTATGCAAGTTTGTACATCTTTATTTATATACTGCCGTGTGTAAAGTTCCAAATAAAAGAGAATAAATTGTATGACACGAATTCTGAAATGGACCTTCATGTTAAAAAAAAAAAAAAAAAAAGGTCTTTGGATCTATTTAGGATGTTTTGTAGATAATCATGGTTCCCACTGAGTCAGGAAATCATTGTCAAAGTCTTGACTTTAACTATTTAAGTTCTTTAACTAAATTTAAAGTGCCAATTTAAATTTTTAGAGGGTGTAACAGCTTTAAAACAAACTTTTACAGGCTGAGATTTTAAACTAAGGCCCGAGGGCCACATGTGGCCCGATGAACTATTAAATCGGGGCACATGTGGCCCGATGAACTATTTAATCCGGTCGGCAGAGCCTTCACAATAATTTCTCCAAAAGCCAAATGAAGAGAGTTGTCAGCCTGATTGGTTAGAAAAAGGTTCAGACCCCCTTCACCTAGCATGCTAACACGTCCTCTCAAGAAGGTGGGGCCAAATATCATTTGGAGCTCCATCATCCGTCTCTAGTTGGAAAAATTTACAGGCTCTTCAAAGTACTCTCAGTCAACAGTCATCCGCACGATTTTTAGTTAACCTCCGATCTTCATTTGGGGGGTTGGTTTCCCACCTGACCGGCCCGTTCATCAAGATCTAAAACCCAATGTGGCCCTTCAGGCACAATAACTGCCCAGCCCTGATCTGAACTCATACTCAGCTCAACATTTTCAGTGAACCCTAACTCAGATGTTTTGACAGAAATTCAAGTTGAGTCATATTAGAGTGCAGCAAACTTGAAAGAGTCACAGAGAGCTGGATTACAATCCAAAACTATTATACATCTAATACACGTAATACTAAAAGTTAGTGTCCACACTCCACACTAATACATTTAATTCAGTTCTACCTAATGGCCACTAGGTGGCAGAAAGGTGCATATATTCCTGTTGACCATGGCGGTGGTGGAACTGGAATAACATTAAACCAGATCTATGACATTAAATCCAACACAAGTGAAAATATTTTAACATTGGCATCTGTAAAACTGTACATTTTTAAAATGTACACAAATTCCATCCATCCAGCCATGATGGAGCTTATCCCAGCTGGCTTTGGTCATCAGGAGAGTTTCACCCTGGATAGGTTTCCAGCTCATCGCAAGACTAACATCACTCCCACACTCATTCATAGAGGTGGGAGTTAGCTATTTAACTACAATTAGTAGTTAAATGTCATAAATAAACTGCACTGCATTAATTAGTTTGTGTGGACACAGTGAATTCTAATTAGATCTGTCCCGTATCCTGTTGGGACCCAGAAATATTGAATTACATGCCCTGTGGTGGGTGTAATTCCCAAATTATGAATATATCTTGGAATATCTTGGAATTTTCACCACTAATCCAAGAGGCTTCTTCATGTTTAATGTAACTGGTGGGAATTCCAGAGTAATACGTACTCTGCTGGTTTACTAAATGCTGCCGCTAGCGCTTGTTACTGCTCGTTGGTGATCATTTGCATTATGAAGGAAGTGTGGACCGTCCTGGTCATCATGTGCTGCTGGGTGCGAACAGTTCTGCAACTTCCTGGGAGGGTTCCCAGGACAGCATTGTAACAGGCTGGCAACTGGTGTGGTGCACCCCCTCCTTTGTTCGGTGGTGGTGTTTCCAGTTTAACAAAGATGGCTCTTTCTACTCCTCTTTCTTCTGGCCGAAGCACAAACATTGCTGTCTTCACAGGAGCGTCCCTGGACGGCTGAATCCCGTCCTGAGGAGTCGGCTCTCCTGTGTTGGGCCATGCGTCTGGGCAGCGGCTGTCTGCTCTCACCAATTTACAGATCTGTACATCCTCCACTGCACTGGACAGCAAGGACCAGTCTTTGAGATTTGAGGGTGTCGGCACTGATCTTAACCCTTGAAGAGGTCAGGGTGTGTTTATACGATGCAGCATGAGAGGAGCTGAGGACCTGTGTCAGAAACACTCTCTGTCTCCACTCAGCAAGCCAGAAATTGTATGATCTGCATGATGTCAGGCATCTACTATAGGATTATGACCATTATTACTATTAGGCATATAGGATTAAGAATCCCACCTCAGAGGAGGTGGGGCGTTTGGGGTTCCCCCTAATGGATTTTATTAAATAACGTGTTTAAATATGGCAACTTAACACCTTTCCTTTCACTCATCTAGTTAAGCTGGCTCAGGGCTACTATAAACTAACTCTTAATGAACCCATGAATATGAATATTAAAATTAATATAGCTCCATTCCTCAAAAAAAAAACACACACACACACACACACACACACACACCTTTGTACTTCTATTTTTGTGGAGACGTAGGGTTAGACGTAACCTTAGCCATCACAACTAACCCCCCAACCCTAACCCTAACCCTAACCTAAACCCAATTACACCCCAAACTTAAAAGCATGTCTTAACCCTCAAAGAGTGCTTTGAATTTCTGAGGACTAGTTAAAATGTCCTCACTTCCCAAAAATGTCCTCACATTGCTAGTAGAATGAGTACTCTGGTAGTCATGTATGTAGCGAGTAAAAGAACACACACATGCACACACACACACACGCACACATACACACCCTGCGAGCATTATTGGCGTCTCACGTGTGGGAACTGCCAACCGTGTAATGGAATTGGAGGTGAAAACTGAGAACTTGTGCATTATTTATGGGGATAAACCGTGGCTAAGATGTCTTGAGGGCATGGCGACTAGCTCCTGTAAAAAAAAAAAAAAAAAAAAATTCAACAAGGTCACCTCAGGGTGTTAACAGTCTGCATAATAAACACAGAGAACCCTAAACCTTCATTAAAACTTTAAGTGTCTGGTCTTCCAGTGTGTGTTGTCTCCAATAACAGGGAGTGAGAGTGTATTAGGACACATTAGATGGAGGAGACATGAGCAGAGTCCTGCTGACTGTCTTGTGTCTAAGGTTCCGTGTGTGTGCACAGGTTGCGTGGCGCTGCTTCTCATCACAGACACAGCATTGCTGGTGAATAACACCGTTCCTCTGTGTGGTAAACCGATACCTGCGTCAGGAGCCGCGGGGGAGCCTTGGCAGTGGGGGAGCCGAGCTGCCTGGAGCAGTCAGGCCTGGCACAACAAACACCAGGCAGAACGCTTTTAACCCATGATCATGCCCAGAAAACAGGATGGGGCCACGTCAGATGAAGGTGAGTTCAAGATCTGAGTCACTCAGAGTTTGTGTTTTGTCCATCGTGATGTTTTATGAGTTTGTGCAGCATCAATTAAGGATCTATAATATTTTACATCCTTGATGAAATAATATCCTTTCTGAAATATTTTTTTTAATCGTATTTCGCTGGGATAAATTATCCAGCTGGTTATTATTTTATGAAATTAATGAATTTAATGAAATGTGCTGGATTCTCTTCATTGGCTGCTCATTCAATCCCGAGTCGTTTTCAAATTCCTTCTCCTGACCTTAAAGGTCATCAGATGTTGAGCTCCATCCCATCTGGAGGAGCCTCGTACCAACCCAATAGATTGCTCCGCTCTCGGAATACTGGTGTACTTGTAGTTCCCAGAATCTCTAAAAGCAGAATAGGTGGCTGTGCCTTCAGGCATCAAACCCCCCTGCTGGGAACCAAGCTCCCTGTCCAGGTCCGGGAGGCTGGCTGCCTCTCTGCTTTTAAGATTTAAAACCTTTCTCTTTGAGGAAAGCTTAGATTTGGTAATTCTGTATCTCCACTCATCATTTTAGTCCCACTGATGATCATATTTAGAGCAGGGCTGTCTAACTGTTGTCCTCAGTTATGCTGCCGTAGGCCTGGGTGGCAGGACTACAGAAACATAATCCACCCTGCTGGTTCATGGCTCCTCTCCTCTCGTTCATGTCTCCTCTCTCCTCTCCTCTCCTCTCCTCTCCTCTCCTCTCCTCTCCTCTCCTCTCCTCTCCTCTCCTCTCCTCTCGTTCATGGCTCCTCTCTCCTCTCC